>JAOTQR010097282.1:0-30154 GCA_025774065.1 Solanum ossicruentum | reverse complement strand
TCTGCAGGTGCGGTTAGTCCATAAAACAGAGGAAACTCTGCTGAAATTTTGGTAGATTCCTTGGCTGTAATAGTTAGCCTTTTGGGTTATCGTTTGTCAGGGTGCCTAATCGGCACTAGTCACGGCCCCCAGATTGGGTCGTGACACAAAATTAGGTTAGTGGAAGGTCAAAGATGCTTGGGTGATGACATGGATTTTAGGTCAATCTACCCTCTCATTGTTCTTAATCTTAGGCAATACAAGATTGC
Organism: Solanum ossicruentum; assembly: GCA_025774065.1. Taxonomy (NCBI): domain Eukaryota; kingdom Viridiplantae; phylum Streptophyta; class Magnoliopsida; order Solanales; family Solanaceae; genus Solanum; species Solanum ossicruentum. The sequence goes on along the minus strand of JAOTQR010097282.1, from coordinate 29,906 downwards.
AAAGACCATGTGGGATTATTTACAAAAGGTTTTAAGATAGTAATGCAAGACGCTTTCAACTAGAATATGAAATTACTAATTACTCTCAAGGAGGTCTTTCTATTCAGGATTATTTTTTTAGATTTCAGGACTTATGGGCCGAATTCATGGATATTTCTTATGCTAAAATATCTATTGAATCTCTCCCTATTATTCAAGTCATTCATAAGCAAAGCAAGATAGATCAATTTTTGATGAAATAGCGATTTGATTTTGAGATTGTTCTCTATTACTTGATGAATTGTGACCCATCTCCCTCTTTGGATGTCTGTTTTTGGGAGTTACTTGTTGAAGAGTAATGTTTTCTCACACAAAATGCTTTAAAGCAGGATATTGTTGATCACACTCAAGATACACCTTTCTTTTGAGGTCAAAGTGATTGTCAAAGTAATAAACCTAACCAAGGTTAGGGTCGAATCCCACAAGGAATATGGAAACTTTCCAACTCGATTCACCAATAAACAATTCAAGAATTAGGTAACTCAATTCCCCAAAAAAGGGGGGCAGGGGATCAATGATTGATAAGAAATTAAACTAAACTAACTAAAATGGAAGACAATCAATAATGGGGAGCAACTTCAGTATTGTCTTCCCCATGATTCACTAACTCAACATCCCCGAATATCATGATTCTTAACTAGAATATTGCATGCAGGGTGGTAATTTAAGCTCTTCCAACCCTTTGGACAAAGGTGAAGGTTGAATTTCACTATGAGACTTGGCCCATCTCCATAGAGTGCTATATTAACCATTACCCACCTATGAGACTTGGCCCATCTCCACAGAGATTTGAAGTTCACCTAAAGGTTAGATGAGAACACATCATCAAATCTTGTTAATCAATCTATTTTCCTATTCATTACCACTTAGATCGGGAAGGTAACACTAGGCGAGTTTTAATGTTGGTCACCATTAGAAAACATGCAAAATAAAGAGATCTGATTAATACATGCAAATACTCATTCTAAGAATTGCAAATAATCCAGGTCTGTTTAGTTAGATCTTCATGGTTTCGACATCCCCAATTATGGATTTAGCCACACATGCTATGGGAAGATAAAGAAACTATGAATTGAGAAAACATAATTAATCTCTTAACCAAATAGATTGAAGAACAAGCCAACCCACTTTGTATTAAGAATCACAAGATTGAAAGAAGAAATGAAAAATCTATCAGAAACTATCATAAACTGCATCTAATGACCTAAAATTTACTATTTATAGTATTTACAAATAAGTCCCCAAAAATATTAGAAAAACTGATCGACGACTGGTATGACTCACAGTTACGACATATACTTGGGTGTATGAATCGTAATCGAGCTTTGGTATTCAATTTTTTGAATCTTACACATCACTGCTATGAAACATCTTCACGAGTCATAATTTGAGCTACGACTCATATTGACCTCTCATAGTCCATATCTGCATCACTTGGTCCAACACTGGAAAATACTGGAAATTTCTATTAAACCCCTCAATACAACTCATAGAGTGAACTACGAGTCGTAAAGAGGTCTCGTGTTGCTGAACTTCAAATCTTTAGACTTTCATCCAACACTGGAAATCCTTACGAAACCAACTGTACGACTCGTAGATGGCTTTACGACAGGTAGACAGTCTCATAAGTTTGCAAAAAGCAGAAAAAGTCTGCAATCTTCCTAAAACTATGGCAACCTGCTTTTCCTGCAAAAACAAACACAAAGTCACATAAAAACCATAAATGTTGCATTGAGAACACACAAAATGCCAAGATTTAGGCATCAAATGTGCTATATTTTGACAATACATCAATTGTTCACACTGTTGCATTTGTTGCTAAAGAAAAAGGAAAAGGCTGGGATATGAGCAAGACTCAATGCTACAGTTGCAAGGAATATGGTCATATTACTAGCAAATGTGGTAAAAAGTTCTGCAATTATTGCAAACAAAATGGGCACAATATTAAAGAGTGTCCCATACGTCCTTAAAATTGAAGGATCAATGCTTTTCAAGCTGGGATAAAGGGCTCAAATTCTGACAACTCAGTTTCAATTGGAGCAACTAAAGAAGTTCTTACTCCAAAAATGGTACATCAAATGATTGTGTCAGCCTTTTAATCGTTGGGATTGTAAGGTAACGATATTACATCTAATTTTTGGCTTATTGATTCTGGCACTTCCAATCATATGACCAACTCAATGAGTATGCTAAAAAAATAATTTGTGAGTATCATAGTCTATCACAAATCCAGATCGCCAAATGGTAGTAATTTACCAATTACCAAGGTTGGGGATATTACTAAAACTTTCAAGAATGTATTTGTATCACCAAAGCTCTTCACTAGTCTTATTTCTGTTGGCCAGTTAGTAGATGACAATTGTGATATGAATTTTTCTCATAATGGCTACCTTGTGTAGGATCAGGTGTTAGGGATGATAATCACAAAGGGGCCTAAAGTTCGCAGATTGTTTCCTATATGCTTTCCCATTCCTCGTGTTCTTTCTTTTGCTTGTACTTCTACAACTAGTAAGACTAAGGTATGACATAAACCTCTAGGGCATCCAAATTCTATTGTGTTATCTCATTTGTCAAATTCTAGTTTAGTGGGAAATAAAAATCAATTTTCATCAACTCCCTTTGATTGTTCTACTTATAAACTAGGTAAAAGTAAAACTCTTTCTTTTCTTAGTTTCAGAAGTCATGCTACAAAGTGTTTTGATGTCATTCATACCAGTTGTTTCTTATGCTCATTTCAAGTATTTTGTGACATTCATAGATGATTATATGTCTTTTCCATATTCAAGACATTTTTGACTTACATTGAGACTCAATTTTCTACCTGCATCTAAATATTAAAATCTGATTCTGGTGGAGAATATATGTGTAATGAATTCAATAGTTTCTTGCTTCTAAAAGAAATTATTTCACAATGCTCTTGCCCATATACCCCACAACAAAATGGAGTTGCTGAGTGTAAAAATCATCTTTTGGATGTAGCTCGTACTTTATTGATTAAGTCCTTTGTCCCATCAAAGTATTGGGTTGAAGCTTTGTATACTGCTGTCTATTTAATTAATAGGTTGCCAATTAAAGTATTAAACCTTGACTCTCCATATTATCATCTTTATCATCAAAATACAAGAAAAGATAATTTTCATACATCTGGTCATGTTTGTTTTTTGCATCTTCCCCTTTCTCAACGTAATAAACTTTAGTTCAATCTACTAAATGTGCCTTCACAGGTTATAGTACTTGACAAAAAAGTTTTATTTTCTATGATCCAAGTTCAACAAATTTCATGTTTCTAGAAATGTTGTTTTCTTTGAGAACCAATAATTTTTTCCCATCTCATTTCAAGTCATCTTCTATTTCTCTTCTTTCTACTTTTGAAGATTTGTCTTATTTTTCTAAGAAAATCAAACCTGAATTTGTGTATGAATGACATCATCCAACTTTACCTCATCCCGAAATTGAACCGACACTTGAGATTTCTTCTCAACCAAAATCTGAGATTTCTTCAAGTCCTGCTCCTCTTGAGCCTCTTCGTTGATCTACTAGAGTATCTCATACTCCTAACTGGTATGATTTCTTCTCTACATTATCCACCATCTGTATTCCAACAGGTTTTGTACAAGCCTCCAATCTTGAATGTTGACCAAAAGTAATAAAGGAAGAACTTTTGAAGTTTAAAGAAAATAACACATGGGACATTGTTTCTTATCCTTCAGATGTCTATCCAATTGGATGTAAATGGGTTTATTCAGTTAAACTCTATTTTGATAGAACTCTTGATCAGTGCAAAGCTCAATTGGTGGTTCTTGGTAAGAAACAAGAGTATGGTATTGACTATGAAGAGCTTTTGCACCAGTACCAAAATTGACTATGGTGCAAACAACTATTGTCATTCCTGTGTCACAAAACTGGCCACTTCATCAAATGGATGTAAAAAATATTTTTCTCCATTGTGATCTCGAAGAAGATACTTATATGAAACCTCCACCTGATTTATTTTCATCACCTACGTCAGATGCTTGCAAGTTGAAGTGCTCTTTGTATGGATTAAAACAAGCTCACTAAGCATAGTTAAACAACTTTTGGTCTACTTTGCTTTAGTTTTCTTTTGAATAGAGTAAATATGACTCATCTTTGTTTCTTTGAAAAATATTTATAAATTGTGTTAGTCTTTTGGTATATGTAAATGGCATTATTATATCAAGAACTGATTCATCTTTTGGTATATGTAAATGACATTATTATATCAAGAACTGATTCTTCATTAATTTCTAACCTCGACTAGCAGCTTAAGGATTCTTTTCATATGAAAGATCTTGGTACTCTTGCATATATTTTGGGTTTGGGAGTTCATTGTGATTGTTTAGGTGTATTCTTAAACCAGCACAAATATACTAAGGACTTGATTGCTTTGGCTGGTCTTTAAGAATCTTCTTCTATAGATACTCTATTTGAATTAAACATGACATCATGAGAACTTTTGCCTAATCCAACTTTGTATCGATAATTAGTTAGGAGCCTAAGTTATCTTACTATTACTCAACCTGAAATCTCTTTTGTAGTTCAACAAGTCAGTCAATTCATGCAGGCTCCTCTTCATCTACATTTGGTGGTTGTTCGTTGTATCATTCGATATTTTTTAGGAACATCTACTAGTGGATTAGTCTTTCATAGTGGTTCTCCTATTTAGCTTAATGCATTTTGTGATTGTGATTGGGCTGATTGTCCTGACACTTGTTGCTCTATCACTGGTTGATGCATGTTTCTAAGAGGTTCCTTGATATATTGGAAGAGCAAGAAGCAAGATTGTGTTTCAAAATTCTCAACATAATCTGAACATCGAGCAATATTTGTAGCTTGCTTCGAGATTATTTGGCTTTATGATTTGTTGACAGAAATTGAATTTCCACAATCTATTCTTACTCCTCTTCACGCTGACAACAAAAGTGCCATTCAGATTGCTACAAATCCAATTTATCATAAAAGAACTAAACATATTGAAGTGGACTGTCATTCTGTTAGAGAAGTTGTCAATGTTAGCATAATGGAAAGATCATAGGATATCCTGCATGATCTACAGTTACTGTAGAATATTGTATAGTATTAATTGTAGGATATATGCAAGAGATATTCGAGATGCTATATTTAGTGTAGAATATTGTGTAGTCTTGGTTGTAGAGTATTATGCACATTAATTTGTAGGATTTACATTAAGGAGAAAATATTCTCTCTTGTGTATAAATAATCATGTATTCTTATGTATTTGGATCAATGAATTGAGACAATCATTCCTTAGTTTCTCTTGTGTTTCTTTGTTCTTAACAGTAGTTACCCAGACATCATCAATGAGGATAAGGTACCTATGACCTCTACTAGTTTATCACTTCTAACTGTATCCGTATTAACACCACAAAGAATGGTTAGTACCAAGTCCTTGCGTGTATATACTTGAGATACATAACAATGTGCATGGACATCAAAATGAGAGACGACTAACTGATCAAAAAAATTGTTTGTTAGTGAGAGTTGTCTTACCCAATAACACTGGCCATTCCAACAATAGAATAGATAGATAGAGATTAAAATACAATGCTTTTACAATGTATAATTGGTTCAAAAGTGAAACACGTTGTAAAAGCACTGACATATAAAGATACAATGCTTTTACAATGTCTTTTAACAACTGACACAATTTCAATCCATTGAAGTAAGGAAAAACACTATACTAACATCATAATACCACAAGCAATCCATAAATACTTATGTGATAGGAATTCAGCTATCATAGAGTCCTCTTAAACTTCATGATTTTCCAAACTGCTTCAGCTAATACAACTCCTTAATATCTGTAAAATTAAGAAAAATAGTGTGTTGGAACCTCATAGGTAATGGTTTAGATAAAAATATAATTGTGTACAAAAGCTTAACTTCATGATTCAAGTAAAAAAATTCTAATATCCTTGTGTTGCTTAATCTTCATTGAATTATCTGATAATGATTCAATTATTTCAGTGAAGCCAAGAATTGAGATGTAACAGTAACATTTAAGCTTCGCTGCATTAGTTCTCTATTGAAAATTAGTAAACTAAACAAACAACTTTGTTTTGCCAATTATATGACAGTATTCATTTATCTGTGCTCTGCCGTTAGCAACGAATGAATGATATTACTTCCATTTTGTGACTAAGAATGAATGATTATCACAAAAGTGTTTTAATCTACACGTAAAGTGTCAAGGAAATGAATAAAGATACATTTTGTCACTCCTCGAGAGGGTATTCTTGGCGTGGCCGACATTCAGAGACTATTACTAACCCCAAATGAACCACTTGGACACATCACATTCATTTAATCATAACTAACAGTGGAAGACATCAATGATCAAGAAATACTTAATGGAAGACGCTAATGGGGTGATAATCAAAGGCCAAAGGCCAAACAACATAACAATCAAACTGAGTAAGACCAGTATGAGAGAAAGTAGCCTAAAACATAATCCAATCACAAATCAACAGTCTAGTCTATGAAGCCTCTAAATCATCTAACCAAATGGTGCCAATGACAGGTCCATGGCTACCTCAAAATAAAATAAAAAGGCTAAACTCAAACGTAGAAGAGAAACTGTGATATTCTTCAAAAGTAGGAGATGACTCACCAATCAGCTGACAGTAATGGGTCCTTAACGGAGCACCTGTTGATGATCGCTAGTACCTATCTCTATATCATAAATAGATGCAAGCCCAAATGGACATCAGTACATGAAATGTACGAGTATGTAATATGATAAAAAGATATTGTAAAGGAAGAATAACATTAACTCAAATAGTTCAACTCAAGAAGTAGAAAACTCAATCAACATGTCAGGAGTCTAAAGTAAGACTATAGTTTAGGCAATGGTCACTCATATACTATCTGATCTAATCTACTCAGAGTGCTATCAAGACCTATATAAGGGTTTCTCTAATCGGCAACCATCACCTGTGAGCCACTGTTAATACAACAAAGCGATTCATTCCCATATCCATCCCATACCTTTCCAAGGTACGGGATATCCCATCAAAGGATCCAAAATCAGTAACATCACGTCCTTTTTTGGGGACAATAGGAAACAATTGATTTTACGGTCCAATTCTCTTTTATATTAGCTATGTAGTTATTGAGTTCGAGTTAGACTTACTCTTACTCCATTCAGTGCTCAATGCTCCTCCAAAGATTCAATATACTCATAAGAAATCAATCCTATGATTAACTCATTCATATAGTCTAATTAGACATTTGTTAGCTCAGTTCATTACAACAACTATCAACTCTTTGTTTACATTCTTTTAAAGTTTAGCTCTTGACTTATAAAGACTCCATCATGCATCATTCTAACTTAAAGCATTCACAAAAACAAAAGTAGAGTTAAAGCATTTAGGGATTCCATAAACTCTTTAGGCTCAAATTATCTTCATCCATACCCATTTAAGTGAAATATGAAAAAATAACAAGAATTCATGTAGAAAAGCAAAATCACCTAATTCAAGCATTTAATCCATAAAAACAATAATTCCTGCAAGATCATATAGGAATACATTAGGCTTTTTAGAGAAACCTTCAAGAAATATTCATGGGAGACTCAATTCATTCACAATTCCATCAATTTGGGTTAGTGGGGCACATGGAGGAACATAATCTATGTTTTGGTTAGCCTTACATGCCTAGAAATTTTGAATCTTGAAACAACTTGGAAAAATGCACAAGATTATCTTCAAATCCTAGTCCTTTTCTCCCTTGAAACCTTGCTCTAAGTTGGAGAAGGTGTTTTAGCATAAAAAGGTTAAATTGACATGTTTAGGGATTTATTTAGGTGTATAAATATCAAGTTTAGGCTTTTAAAGGGTGGGAAAAGATCAAAATATGCTTTCTTAAAAAGGTGTCAAAGTCATCAACGGGCCCACCTATGACCGTAGAAACTTCCATGGCCTGTAGGAACCAATCTGTAAACTTTTGGACAAATTTTGGGGTTTCTGGATTAATTCCACGATCCCAATCTACAGCTTGTAAGTGTATCTACGACCCATAGGTTGGTCCATCAAGTGTGGGGCTCCAAAATGGATTTGCAAAAATTTTTCCATGAGTGAACAGTATAGGCTGTAACTCAAACCATGTGCCATAAGTAGGTTTCGTAGTTCAACTCTGCTCTGGCGGTCTTCGGTAGAAATGATCATAACTTTTGAGTCCGAACTCCATATAAGGTGAAATCGGTTGCGTTAGAAAGCTAATTCAAAGATCTTTGATTTCGTAGGTTATGCGACATCTACTTATTTGTGTGGTAAAATTTATGATAATTTAAAATTAACCCTTGCATAATCCAATGTGAGAAATTCAATTTATAGGAAAGTTTTGAACTCAGCCAAGTACTAGAGGTCTCTAATGATCCTAATCCACTTCCACACTTAAGAATGGAGGTACATGTAAGAATAAAATTATGAGGTGCACATTTAATTGGATATGAACCTCCATACTTGAAGTCAAGCCAATTTTTTTTAATCCTCCTTATGGGCTCCTACCTTTTCCCTCCCTTGGTAACTCGTAATAGTGCACATATTCTATGCACGTAACAACACTACTTGGATTGTAGGTTGTATCAGTTAGTTAGGACTCTCACATATCTTTATTTACTCTTATTTAATTGGAGTTAGCTTTGCACAATCTATTTTGATTGCTTTGTATATAAACTCAATTGGAGTCTCATAAATAACATATACTATTTTTCATTCTACTTCTCGGGATTTATATGGTATCATCACCAAAACACTGTAACGAGCAAGCTATCCAGATCCAATTCCCTCTTTTTCTCTGCACTATGGCCTCTTCTAACCTATCCATCAGTGTCGATTGTGCCCCTATCCTCAAACACTTCATACAATTCAACCCATCCTCCCAGTTACCCATTAAACTATGTAGAAGCCATAACTTCACCATTTGGAAGGCCCAAATTGCCATGCTGCTTCATGGCCATGACCTCTATAGTCATGTCGACGGTACTATGTCGTCCCTTCTTGAAATAGTTGTTGCACACATAATGCCAAATGACCCCCAGATTATCAATTTATGTGCCTCTCACCACATGCCACCGACACCAGCTCCCTCCACAATGTTCAGGAGTTCAAAAGGACAGAGGAAGTGAGCTTGGGTAATGGTAATGTGATTCCAATCACTTAAACTAGTAATTCATAATAAAATGCAGCAAATAATAATTTCAAACTCTCTAATATTTTGTTGCTCCTGCCATCAAATGCAAGCTGATTTCAGCTAATCATTTTTGCAAAGATAATCTAACCTCCATGGATTTTTTTCCTTTTAGCTTTGTTGTGAAGGATCTGACTACGGGAACTCCTCTTCTGTGCGACCCGAGTAAAGATAGAGTTATGAATGGCCGTCCCTATCTCGACCAACCATCAACATCGCCTTTGTAGGACCTTCCTTACATATGTGGCATCGCAGATTGGGCTACCCCCATTCTCGAGTTTTATTTTTCATTTTACATAATTCTAGTTTTTCATATTCTTTAAAAGACAAGTTTACTCATTGTAATTCTTGTTGTTGCAATAAAGCACATGGATTTCGATTTTACTCCAACACTTTGTCTAGCAATTTCCCATTATAAATCATTTACAGTGATATATGGGGGCCCTACCCGGTTCTGTCCATTGACAAAAAAAGATATTATTATTTATTTGTTGCTTAGTACACCAAATATATTTGGTTGTACAATGAAAAATAGACATGAAGTTCAATTTTTTTTCAAAGTTTACATCCTATGGTTGAAAAATATTTTGGCCACAAAATATGCACACTTTACACGATGGCAGTGGAGAATATCAAGTCCTAGAACCATACCTTAATTCCAATAGGATACAACACCTTGTCTCCCCCCCACATATTCCTTAAAAGGTTGTGCTGGCTGAATGATGCCATCGACACCTTATTGAGACAACCTAAACCTTACTTCATCAAGTAAGTTTACCTTTATACTTTTGGACCTTTGCTTGCCATCATGCCATATTCCTCATAAATCGACTACCCACTATCACTTTAAATAACAAGTCTCCCTTTGAAATTCTTTTCAACGAACTGCCAACTTATGAATCGCTTAATACTTTGGTTGTTTATGCTACCCTTGGCTACACCCATATGGCCAAAACGAATTAGGAGCCATATTTCAAACCATGTGTCTATTCAGTTTTTCCATCACTCATCATTGCCAACGGAGTTTTGAACCTACAAGCCTCAAAATTTTCCACTCACGAGATGTAAAGTTTGTAGAGGATATTTTTGTGTTAGCTGATATGTTTTCTACCTTAAAAAAGAACTTTTTATTTGTGACTTGGGAACATACTCTCAATCCTACCAATCAAGATATGGAGAATACTTTAATAGATACTCATCCAATCCTCCAATTGTTGCCCCCATAATTCCGTTGATGTGAGGTACATGCCAGGATTCCTACTCACTTTGTATCATATAGGGAACAACCCACAGTCGGATCATTTCATCACTCATGAACCATATAATCTTCCAACTACTTCCCCATCCCCTGATGTTCATTGTCAATCCTCTGTTATTAATAGCCTGCCACCCACGTTCATGTTTCAAAGCCAACCACTGACCCTGTCACGACCCAAGCCAAGGGCGTAGACGTGATACTACTAATGTGGATCACGAAGGAGCCCCTGACAAGCCTCTTAGCATATCATTACACATCCTTGGACATGGAAGCAATCATACATCGATAATAGACAGAAAAAGGGGAAATACGAGGCTAACATACATCTTTGATACAATAGAAGCATAACAAGCCAATTTTATAGGATTAACACATCATAAGCTTCCAACAACACCTCTAACACATAGATAAGAGCGTGGCCCAAAACAATCTCTGGGCTCACCCTCATGATTATAAGAAGAGCCAATACATAACATAAATCAAGAGAAGTATGCCCTCAAAGTTGAGGACTCACCAACTTGCTGGAGAGAAACCGTACTAGCCATGAGGAGGAGGAAGATAATCAAGTGGAGCTCCGGTTCCTACATGGTAACATCATGTACGCATAGAGTAAGCGTTAGTACGTTTGAATGTACTAAGTATCTAGGATGCAATGAATCAAAAAATAGGCAACATAGGAAAAATGCAATATCATAAGCAATGGATAGCATAATAATAATATGACATGTATTAATGATGCTTGAAGTAAAACATGCTTATGTAGAATATATTACATGTGTACTAAGAGACCTCTTGATGGTTGTCATACCCTACCATCTATGGTGATTGAGGTATCAGCCCCCCCAATAGGTTGATGGACATCACACCCTCCATCATAGTAATCAAGGTATCAACCCCTTAACATGGTTGATGGACATCATACCCTCTGTCATAGTGGTCAAGATATCAACCCCTAACATGGTTGATAGACATCACACCCTCCATCATAGTGGTCAAGGTATCAACTCCTTAACATCGTTGATGGACATCACACCCTCCATCATAGTGGTCAAGGTATCAACCCCTAAACTGGTTAATGGTTGTCTCACCCTACCATCCGTGGTGATTGAGGTATCAACCCCTCAATTGGTTGATAGTTGTGTCACTCTACCATCCATGGTGATTGAGGCAGCACCTCCTCAACTAGGCATGGTCAACTTACAATAATATACGTAATTTTCATGGAAACAACTCATATAACATCCCTTTCATCATCATAAAGTCACTTAACTCATAAAACATGCATTAGACCTTCAATGACTCAAGAATCTATAATCAGACATTTTATCAAACACTTGGCGGGTGTGTTATGCATTTATAAAACCATGCGATTCAAGAGTGAAATCATGCGAGAAATTCTAATTTAAATCAACCCACCAATACTTGGTAAAGCTCTCATGCGAAATACGTTGAAACCCCTCCCCCTCCCCCCCTCCATCAAATATCAAGATAGATCATAGTTCTATAGCTTAAAAAATGCACAATCATATTAGGTAAACCATCTCATGCTATAGACTTAAAAATGAGTAATGATGTGTTTCAATCAAACTTTCATGAAACCCCAATATAGTATATGATCATAATCACTAGTGAATAACACCCTTAAGCAACGCAACTTGGAAACATGTAATTTTCATACAAATGGAAGATTGGGCTTCATGAGTGAAAGGTACCCATGAATGAAACCCACATACCTTAGGCATTGAGTTTTCTTGAAATTGAGTTGTGAAAGACTTAAAGTTTGGAAGTAGGTCTTGGAATCAAAAGCTTGCTCTTGAGTTTCCTTGAATTTGTATTTGGGTTATGGTGGAGGCTCTTGAGAGAATTTGAGAGTATGTTTAAGTTGAGAGTAATGACTTTGATCCTTTAGAATAGGGCTTAGGTATTTTGGGGAGGTTAAGATAGCATCGGAAGTCTAAAAAGGTCATTAGAATAAATTAAATTCATGAAATTGCCATTAGTGAATGGATGGAAAAAATGGCAAAGTGATGCCCCACTGAAGGCCTCACAGGTCGTGTGGCACTCCATAGGTTGTGTGGAGTGCCCGTGAGATGAAACTTGGTCAAAAATTGGAAGTTGGAAAACTAAGAAAAATTAACGTCATCGTCACTTTGACGGGAGCCCTTCACGGGCCGTGTGGTGATACACAGTCCGTGTAGTGGTCCGTTGAACCACACGTAGAGAAACAAAATGTTGTCAGCCCACCCCATGCCCATGTCCACGAGTTGATTGACCTACCATGCCCTGTCAAGGTGCCCGTGGCACCACACTTGGTCAAAACTCCTCCCACGCTCACTATTCCTCACTTGCATACACTCCACGACCAGCCACACAATCAGTGGCAAGCCACAAGGTCCATGACACTGGCTGTGTCATATGCCTTAGACCAAAAATGGTCTTTTCCAACTCAAGATAGCCCAGGCGGCCCATCCAAAGCTCCACTGTTTGTCTAGGTGCCCGTGTGGTTTCACTGCATAGGAGGGTCTCAGAAAAACGGTCATAACTCCTTCATCCGACCTCAGAATAAGGTGAAACCAAGTGCATCGGGAAGCTAACTCAAAGGGCTTTCATTTGTCATGTCGTGGGCTATCCAGTTCCAAGTGTGCTAAAAGGTATGCTTATTTAAAGTTGACCCTTTCCTAAACCAACATCCAAAACTAAACTCATAGAGAAATCTTGAAATCGTCTAAGTAGTAGAAGCCTCCCATGACCCTAATACACTCCCAACCTACACAAATAAGGCTTAAAACATGGATACATGAGAGCATGGAGTTACAGGGTGTCATAATATCTCCCCCTTGGGAACATTTGTCCCCGAATGTCAAAGAGACATACACAAGGGAAGTATCATGAAGATTTTAGCCCAACATGGATGCAACAAATGCACTTAAGCATAATTTTCAAAAAGTCTCAACATGTACATTAAAAATCACCATAATCTTGCCAACATAAACATGAATGCATGCAAATGACTCAAGGGACGAAACTTAAGACTTGAAATCACATAGGGGACTTAGATTAGTATCCTAGGCTTGAGTAGAATAGAAGTGATAGCTTTTGCATGTCTGCCTCAGCTTCCCATGTAGCACTTTCAGCTTGACGATTCTCCCAAAGGACCTTGACGAGTACTACATCCTTATTAAGCAACCTTACCACCTATCCATCCAATATGTCCACTGGGACCTTCTCCTAAGCCAACTCATCCTCCACAACACTCACAACCTCAAAGAGTTCTATAGTACTTGAGTCACCAACACATCTCCTCAACCTTCCATAGGAAACTCCAATTTGTAGGCCACCTTACCAATTCTCCTCAACTCCCTATAAGGACTCTCACACCTTGGGCTTAAGTTCCAATCTTATACACAGATAGCCCACCTTGGTACCAAAAGCCACCATCTTCCCCTTGGGAGTAAACCCTCATTCTCAAAATCACCCAACCTCATTCCTAACCTAGTCAACCGGTGTACTTCCTTAAACTACCTTTTTGTTATTCAAGTACACACTTATCGTAACTACAAACAACCTCTCATCCCTAAAGACTTGCAACATTACCCTTGAAAAACTCACAAGCCCTTCTTCATTCTAGAAATAAATCAATATAACAACCACTAACTACGTGACATATATCGAGGTAGGGTTTAAAGACCCTATTCATGATATCCACAAACGAATCTGGGGCATAGGCCAACCAAAAGACATTACACCAATTCCAAATATCGAAATGGAGACCAAGAAAGTCATTAACTATTGGAACTAACTCAATAGGAAGGGTTTTAGACTCAACATCGCTAACCCTTATGAGATGGTAAATGCAACCCTTAAAGATAAATGTGGAAGTAAGACAAGAAATGAATCTATCCGTACTTACCACTTTACAACCTTCCCACTCAAGTACAGACTCCTTAGGAAATGGAAAATTAACCCTACTAGTTCTACAACCAATGGAAACATGATATGCATATAACCCAACCACCCTAAGGACAACCTCAAATCTACCATGCCAAGTTCAACAACATCACAAAACAATAGTTTATGCAATAATGGCATGGGAAAATCCTCCTATAGACTTTCTAACCACTATAGACTCATTAATGGGGGTAGTCATCAAAAGACTCACATAACCATTCCGACATACACTTGAAACTTTTTATAGCACAAAGGAATAATGAAAGAAATAGCTACTCCAAGAACTATCAAAGCGTGCACATCAAATAAAAAACCTTTAACATACCGGTAGCATCAGTGGGCACCCCATCCCCTCCTTGCCTTATTTGAAGAGCATAGAACCGATTATGTCTTGGAGCACCCCCTTGATCAACAACACCACCTTTACCCTTGTTATCTTTACTAGGACAGTCTATTATCTTGTGACCCATCTCTCCACAACTATAACAAGCATTAGTATGCTTCAAGCATGGGCCATCATGGTATCTACCACATCTTGGGCACCTAGCATAAGGCACCACACCACAACCATCTTTGGAACTTTGGAACTTTCCTTCAAAACAGGCCCTCTTGGCATCCTTACCCCTTCTCTTTCTCATCTTTTCCCAATTGTTCGACATAAGTCATGAGGCGGGACAAGCCCATGCCACCTATCAACATAGCAGCACAACATGCTTCATTCATCAAATTGGATACACTCATAAAAAACTTATTCATTCTAGACCTTGGCTTGGCCACCAATTGGGGGGCATATTTGGAGAGTTGGTTGAACTTGAGGATATACTCCATCAAACTCATTGACCCTTGCTTCAAATTCATGAATTCTATCATTTTTGCCTCCCTTAGCTCAAAAGGGAAGAACCAGTTGAGAACGCAGCTTTAAACTCCTCCCAAAGGATCACATCATTGTTCCCCTTCTCCTCCTTCTATTGAGTATACAATATTTGGGCCACCCCCTTGAGTTGGTAAGACACTAACTCCCATTTCTCTTCCAACCTCACATCCATAATAGATAACACTTTGTACACTTCATCAATAAATTCTTGAGGGTCCTCATCCACTTTAGACCCGATGAAGTCTGATGGGTTCATCCTCATGAAATACCTTACCCTAGATGCCAGAGTAGGAGCATGAGGGGCTTGGGACCCTTGGTTGATTTGATTGGTAATGACTTGAGTTAGCAAATGGCAGTAGCATCTCAGAGCTCTTCATGAGCCAGTTGTTCTTCGGGAGTTCAGGCTCTTCTTCCTCTTAGGTTAGGCATGATCTAGCATGGCAAAGAACCTTCGTTATAGGGGAAACCTTACCTAGCTTCTATAGCACGGCATAGAGTTAAAAGAAGGGGAACATTTCCTAGAACGCCTCAAAACCCCTTGCTCATAGTATTGGTGCATTTCACAACCATGAAAAAAACTCTAATCGATACAGTGTGTTGGATACCGAGGACTATTAATAATCTCGTGCTCTGATAGCATGTTTATCACAACCCAAGCGTAGAGCCTAGACGTGACATGGCGAATGGGGATCCCGAAGGAATCCCAAACAATCCTGTTAGCATATCATTATAGATCCTTGATCATAAAAGTAATTATAAATCAACAATTGATAGAAAAAGGGGGAATATGGGGCTAAGGGACATCTTTGATACCAATGAAGCATAACAAGCTGATAGTATAACATTAACACGTCATAAGGTTCCAACAACACCTCTAATACATAGATAGGAGTGCGGGCCAAGAAAATCTCCGAGCTCACCCTCATGATTATAAGTTTCCAACATAAGAAGAGTCAATACATAGAATAAATCAAGAGAAGTATGTTCTCATAGTTGAGGACTCACCAACTTGCTTGAGAGAAATTGTACTAGCCATGTGGAGGAGGAAGATGATCAAGTGGAGCTCCAGTTCGTACATGGTAGCATCACGTTGGTATAGAGTATGTGTTAGTATGTTTGAATGTACTAAGTATGTAGGATGCAATGCATCAAAAGATAGGCAACATAGGCAAAATGCAATATCATAAGTAATGAATAGCATAATAACAATACGACATGTATGAGTGATGCTTGAAGTAAAACATGCTTATGTAGAACATACTACATGTGTAGTAAGAGACCTCTTGATGGTTGTCACACCCTACCACCTATGGTGATTGAGGTATCAACCCCTCCCTCCCCCTCCAATTGGTTGATGGACATTACATCCTTCATCATAGTGGTCAAGGTATCAACCCCTTAACATGGTTGATGGGCATCACACCCTTCATCATAGTGGTCAAGGTATTAACCCCTTAACATGGTTGATGGACATCATACCATCCATTATAGTGGTCAAGGTATTAACCCCTTAACTGGTTGATGGTTGTCTCACGCTACCATCCATGGCGATTGAGATATCAACCCCTCAATTCTTTGATGATTGACACATCACTCTCCCTATGGAAACAAACCTTAGTGTCCATGTCGCATTGTCGAAGCTTTTCATGTATAATGTGTAGCTTCTCCAAAGACCCTTCCCCCGTTTTTGTCCGCAGGTTGTCAAGCGAGATATACTCGCATCTTCTATAGTCAACATTGGGTTTCAACACTTTCTTAGTAGGAAAACGTCTTAGTAAGAAAATGCATGAGATAGTATTTCTTACTACACAACCTTTGGGTTACTACGGTTCTTGGTCCCTCTTTTCGTTGTCCCACCACTATATAGTATGGGCACGATAGAATGAATAAAAGGCCTTGGGTTGAGTCCCTATGTCCCGTACCCCTTTCATTTAAGTATCCTCAACTAGGCATGCTCAACTTACAATACTGTACTTACTTTCATGGAAACAACTCATATAAATATTTCTTTCATTACCATAAAGTCACTTAACTCATAAGACATACATTAGACCTTCAATGACTCAAGAATTCATAACCGAACATTTTATCAAACACTTGACGGGTGTGTTATGCTTGTATAAAACCATGCAATTCAAGAGTGAAAACATGTGAGAAATTCTAATGTAAATCAATCCATCAATATTTGGTAAAGCCCTCATGTGAAATACGTTGAAAATCCCCCATCAAATATCAAGAGAGATCATAGTTCTATAGCTTAAAACATGCATAATCATAATAGGTAAACCATCTCATGGTATAGACTTAAAAATGAGTAATCATGTGTTTCAATCAAACTTTCATGAAACCCCAATATAGTATATGATCATAATAACCAGTGAATAATACCCATAAGCAACACAAGTTGGAAACACGTAATTTTCATAGAAATGGAAGATTTGGCTTCATAGGTGAAAGGTACCCAGGAATGAAACCCACATACCTTAGACTTTGAATTTTCTTGAAATTGAGTTGTGAAAGACTTGAAGTTTAGAAGTGGGTATTGAAATCCAAAGCTTGCTCTTGAGTTTCCTTGAATTTGTATTGAGGTTTTGATGGAGGCTCTTGAGAGAATTTGAAAGTGTCTTTAAGTTGAGAGTTGTGACTTTGATCCTTTAGAATAAGGTTTAGGTCTTTTGGGGATGTAAAGATTGCATTGGAAGTCTAAAAAGGTCATTAGAATAAATTAAATTCACGAAAATGCCATTGGTGAATGGATGGAAAAATTGGCAAAGTGATGCCCCACTGAAGGCCTCACGGGTCGTGTGTGTCACAGGTCATGTGGAGTGTCCGTAAGATAAGACTTGGTCAAAAATCGGAAGTTGGAAAACTTAGAAAAATTAACGTCACTGTCACTTTGACTGGAGCCCTTTATGGGCCGTGTGGTGCTACACGGTCCGTGTAGTGGTCCGTTGAACCACACTTGGAGAAACAAAATGTTACCAGGCCACCCCATGCCCAAGGCCACGATCCGTCAAGTGCCCGTGGCACCACACTTGGTCAAAACTTCTCCCACGCCCACTTTTCCTCACTTGCACACACTCCACGACCAGCCACACGGTCTACGCCACAGGCCGTGTCACATGTCTTAGACCAGAAATGGCCTTCTTCAGCTCAAGACAGCCCAGACGGGCCCATCCAAAGCTCCATTGCCCGTCTAGGTGCCCGTGAGGTTTCACTGCATAGGAGGGTCGTACGAAAATAATCATAACTCCTTAATCCGACCTCGAAAAACCAAGTGCGTTGGGAAGCTAACGTATAGGGATTTTATTTGACAAATTGTTGACCATCTAGTTCTAAGTGTGATAATAGTTATGCTCATTTAAATTTGACCCTTGCACGAACAACACCCAAAACTCAACTCGTAGAGAAGTCTTGAACTCATCTACGTACTAGAAGTCTCCCGTTACCCTAATACACTCCCAACCCACACAAATAAGGCTTGAAAGATGGATACATGAGAGCATGGAGTTATGGGGTGTCACAGACTCGCTCTACTCATTATATCTCCTTAAGTCGCCAACCACCAATTACTCATGTTTATCGGCGTTGCCCACCACCACCTAATCGGCAGACTCTCTCTTTGCCTCCACCACTACACCCATAGTTCAGGTTCCCCAACCAGAACAAACCCATGTCATAACAACATGGAAAAACAACATTGTCTAGCAACAGAAAATTTTGACTATACTGCCCAAATAGCCCAACCTATATCTCTTACCCCTACAACCTACAAACAAGTAGAAATATTTTCATGTTGGAGAGATGCTATGCAAGTTGAGTTTGATGCATTAATGAAGAACTAGACTTGGGAGTTGGTTCCACCAAACCACATCCGCAATGTTGTTCCCAGTAAGTGGTTATTCGGGGTTAAAACTAAGCTTGTTGCCTTCATTGATAGGTACAAAGCACGATTGGTTGCAAAAGGGTTCACTCAAAGGCCTGGTCTTGATTGTCATCAGACATACAGTCCAGTGGTCAAACCCAGCACAATTCATTTGGTACTCACGCTTGCTGTAAAGAAATTGGCCATTACATCAAATTGATGTCAATAATGCCATTCTTCAAGGGCAACTCAAGAAGATCTGTATATGATCCAAACCCCTGGATATGAAAATTCGGCACATCCTGACTGTATTTGTCATCTCAACAAGGCTATCTACAGATTCTGACAGGCTCCTAAAGCTTGGTGTGATTCACTTGTTGACACCCAATTTTGGCCCAACGCTTATAAAAATTCACATTTTTTATGTTGATATTTTTTAATAGTTTAAAATCTATTTTGGGCAATTTTAGAATAGTTTTTGATAATTATTTTTATTTTCAAAAATATTAAAACTTTGATTAGCTTAATTTTAAATTTTAAACGTAGTATGATAATTTTTTTTCTTGTTCAGGTATAATTATACACGTATGTCCAATTGGTCCACAATTTGGACCCATTAGCTTTCTAGCCCATTAGGTTTTGAAATGAAATGTGTATATAATTAGATAAAGATGAATAATATTTATATTAGAATTTAATAATTTTTAGATTTTTTTAGGATTTCACTATCATTATCTTCTCCGGTGAAATCTCGCCGGAGATCCAATTGACAACCACCACAGACCCTCTTTTCCTCACCTTCTTCTCCTCCAACCCACCAGAAAACGACTAAACACAGACCCAAATGACTGTTGCCAGCCCCTTTCTTCTTCACAAATGAGCTCAAGCTCGCTAAATAGTGCCATGATTTCACCAGCAACAACAGGCGCCTCTTAACCCCTCAGCAGCCAGCGAACAGCCCCTCAAACGACCTCCTCTCTCCCTCAATTTTCCAGCAAATCAACACCTACAAAACTTCATGAAAACAGCCCTAAAACCTCACGAACCACCACCTAAATCCTCCATTTCAGTCTGTCATTTCCGCCACCAAATAACCACCAATAACTGCCTGAAACGACCCCTTTCCCAGCCCCTCAAACAGCTACCAAAATGATTCCAAATCGCGCAAAAACAACCCCCAAACCAGCCCCAAAATTGTCCAAAATCCACCACAAAACCTCGACAAAATAACCACAAGAAACCTTGCCAAAACCACACCATCTACGGCCCAAAACTGACCACCAAGCTTACCCTCAACCACCAAGAAACCAGCCTCCGAAATGCCACCCAACAGCCCCAAAAACATCACCCCTATCCCATCACCAATGAAACACCACCCAGAAGCCCCTCAAAATGCCACCCACAAACCGCCCTCAACCATCACAAATCAGCAAACAAAATGACCCTTATGCTCACCAAAAAATGCGCCACAATAGCCCTCAAAATCAGCTCAAAAATAGCCATGAAAACCCAACAAAAACAACCTCAAAACTACCATGAAAACACCTCTCCAAAGTCATCCTCAAAATGACCCCAAACCCCATCCAAAACCCCAAACCAAAACCCTTCTCAAACCCACCAAAAACGTAGCTAAAACCACCCAAAACTAGCCAGCAAAAACTCTTAAACACCGCCGGAAAATACTATAAATCCAGTCGGTGCCACTAGTAAACAATAACAACAATAATAGTAAGCGACCACAATGAGGCATCTCTGGTGAAAGCTCTCAAGTTCTTCTCACAATCATCTCCGGTGAACGCGATTCTTAAATGAGAAGCCTTCGAGCTACGTTTTGATTTTCGGTGACTTATTTGTATGGCTTTTGAATCAGGTAACTCACTTTTTTGCTTTTAATTTTAGCTCTTTGTCAAGCTTTGTTATGGTTTATATTCGTTGTTGATTATTCTCTGTTGAGATTGATTTTGGGCAATTTATTATTGAATTATCGTGTATTTGAGTTGATTGCTTGTTTATTTCACTCATCTTTAGTTTTAATGTTTCTACTTTGGTTATTTTGAATTGTCTCTTAGTGCATAATTTTTTTTCTTTCTTTCTTTCATATTATTATTATTATTATTACTATTATTATTATTATTATTATTATTATTATTATTATTATTATTATTATTTCATATCTTCTATTTTATGTTATTAATAGTCTAATTCTGAATGTTATTTGATTGTTTTCAATGTACTTTACCTCTATTATACATTATGTAAGTTATCTTCTTGTTTATTTAGTAAAGATTAGTTTCATTTAGTTTTTGTATTATTTTAATATATTCTGGTCATAGTGTTATAATTTAAAGTTATTATTTTTAATGTCCAGTGATTGTTGTTTCTTTTGCAATTATTTTTGGAAAAAATCTCGCCGCCTGTATTATTTGTTGGTATATATATTATTTGTCAAAATTAGCGGATGAAAAATTTATCCGTTGGATTTTGAGGCCTCTCCATTCAAAAAGACAGAATAAGTTAGTTTATATTCATTTTTGTTACATGTTAATATTAAGTTTGCTAGTTTGAGTTCATTATTTGCTAAATTTAGCTGATGAAAAATCTATTCATTGGACTTCGAGGCCTCCCCATTCAAAATGACGGAACAATTTTAGTTTATTCTTTATTTATTCATTATTGTGTATATAATTAACATTAGCCAAATGCTAGGACGTTCCTCATATAATTGTTTATTTCATTATTTATGTATGTTTTGGGATTATTATAATGTTATTTTGTGCTTCTCCTCCTCAATTTGTGAAAAATGAGTCAGTCGGGACCCATAGTTATGGATTCTGAAGGGTACTAATACCTTCCCTTCTGAGTAACTTGAACCCTTACCTGAAAGTTTTTGGTTTGCAGACTATTTTGTAAATAATTAATTAATTTTCTAATTATCCTTAAAATTAGGTATCGACTCTCAAATCAAATTATTTTTTCTTTTAAATTCTTTTATTTTATTATTTTTATCGAGTTGTCACGACATTGCGCCTTCGGGATCTCAACAGTAGTCACCAGTTCTTTGATCCAAATGGGATTCCAAATGTCCGGGTATGATAATTCTCTATTTGTTCTTCATAATTTGGGTGTAACTATTTGTGTTCTAATTTATGTGGATGACATCATACTCACGGGCAGTGATGAAGTACTCCTTCAATAGGTCATTACCTCTCTTTAAAAAAAAATTCTCTCTTTAGTATCTTGGTTTACTGCAATATTTTTTGGGCATTGAGGTACATAGGAATGATGATGGTTTGTTTCTTAGTCAATCTAAATATATACAGGAAGTGCTCCATGACGCTAAGATGCAATACTGCAAAGGTATCCAGTCACCAATAAGTACATCAACAACACTATTGGTGGATGATAGTGCTCCCAAAACTGATGGCAAAGAGTATCGGAGTATACTTGGAAAACTTCAGCACTTATCGTTTACCCGACCTGGCATCACTTATGTAGTCAACAAGCTTACCCAATTCAACACCTCTCCCTCTGTGGTTCACTGGCAGGCAGCTAAACGTCTACTCCGGTATCTTAAAGCAACATCCCAATATGGTATTCATATTTCCCCACAACAATCCATCAATCTTTATGCTTATGCCGATGCTGATTAGGCAGGTGATATTAATGACTGCCGTTCCATATATGGTTACATTGTGTATCTAGGCACAACACCTATTTCTTGGTTCTCTCGCAAGTAACCGACTGTCTCACGGTCCTCTACCGAAGTAGAGTATAGGGCAGCTGCTTCTGCCTTTTCTGAAAAAACTGGATCACCCACTTGCTCAAGAATCTTCATGTTCCGCTCTCAGTTTCTCCCATAATACTTTGCAATAACATTGGGGTCACCTACATTGCGGAAAACCCAGTGCATCATACCAAAATGAAGCACCTCAAGGTTGATCTTCACTTTGTTCGCAACCAAGTCCGCAATGGCTACATTCAAATCTCACACATTCCCTCCATTGATTAAATTGCTGATCCGCTAACCAAACCACTGTCCAAGACAACCTTCCAACGCATGCTTCCTAAGTTGGCATTGTCTTTTCACACCTAACTTGAGGGGGGCGTAACCAGTGCACATGTCATGTGCAGTAACAACACTACTTGGCCAGTAGGTTGTATTAGTCAGTTAGGACTCTCACGTATCTTTATCTGCTCCTATGTTATTGGGGTTAGCTTTGCATAAGTTGTCTTTTTTTACTTTGTATATAAACTCCATTGGAGTCTCATAAATAACATATATTATTTTTCATTCTACTTCTCTAAATTTATAACTTGCACCCCAACTATAATGTTGGAAGTGGCAAGCCTCTCTGTTTAACCAAACATGAATTTCCTCCTCTTTAAGTTTTGCTTAATCATTCGACAATAGACATTCTCTAGTTGATGAGGGAAAAAGCAGTCCCACACCCCCTCTTGACCGGGGAAGAACTAGCTAGATGAGAAATTTACTGGTGAATTCAATGAGTCCCGTCATTTTAGACTTCCAAGTGAAACTCCAAAATAAAGCAGCATTATGTTTAAAGCAAAGGACACACAAAACCATACATACAGGAGAAAAGTAAGTTGTAACTCCTCCTTTTGCTCTTTCTCAATTGTGATACCAAGAACAGTTGACTTTAAGTCTTTTAGGATAGATGAGCAAAGTTATCTTTAAAGATCGGATCACACTGATTCATATCATCACAGTATATATATATATATATATATATTTGGCCATTATCCTGAGTGGTTGCAATATGAGTGTTAAGAAGGAGATGATATAATGAAGAGACAAAATATGTTTTGGTTCACGCTCCCAACTATAGAGGCATATAGAACTAGTGCCATTTATTCACGCTCTTCAGTTGTCTTTGGTGACTGCTCTTTTGACAATTTTAGTTGACTTGCCAAAGGAGTAGTCCTGGGCTTAGCTTTATACATCCTGAATCTGGAAAGCACCTTCTCAATGTATTGCTCTTGGGACTTATTTGAGGTACCAATAGATCTGTCCTGAACAATTCTCGTTCCAAGAATCTGCTTTACAACACTTAAATCCTTCATTTCAAACTCAGAAGAAAAACCTGCCTTCAGATTGTTTATCTCCTTCATACTAGAACTTGCATTCAGCATATCATCCACGTACAAGAGTAAAAAGATATAAGAATTAGAATTTTTCTTGAAGTAGCAGCATTGGTCCTTTTCACTTTGGTCAAAACCACTCTTGATCATAAAGGAGTCAAATTTTATATACCACTATCTAGGTGCTTGCTTTAACCCACACAAGCTCTTATTAATCTTACACATCATGTGTTCCTTGCCTAGAACTACAAATCCCTCTGTTTGCTGCATATATATTTTCTTATCCAAGTCACCATGTAAATATGTTGTTTTTATATCCATTTGATCAAGATGCAAATTTCCAATAGCAACAATGCTCAATACAATTCGGATAGTAGTTAATTCCACAACAGGAGAAAATATTTCAGCATAGTCAATACCTTTACTTTAATGAATATCCTTTGACCACTAGCCGAGTGTTGAATCTTCTTTTGCCATCTTGTTCGTGCTTGATTCTGTACAACCATCTATTCAACAAGCCTCTCTTCCAAGTAGATAATTCAGTTAGCTCCTATGTATTATTCTTTTCAAGTGAGCTTATTCATCCATGGCTTGCTCTCACTTGCTTGAGTCTTCCACCTATTTAGCCTCACTGAAAGACTCGGGTTCTCCTTCATCAGTCATCACAAGGTATTGTAATGAAGATGAATACCCTTCTGGTGCTCTGATGGTTCTTGATGATCTCCTCAACACTTGTTCTGGTGTCACTTGTTCCACCTCTGGCTCTTCAAGATAGTTTCTAGAGTTTCTTGTGTTACACTCTCTTCACTAGGTGTAATTTCCATCTCAACTCCCACTTGCTTAGCAATATCTCTGTCCTTCTTGTTGTTGTCTTTATACAGAACATTTCGTCAAATGTCACGTCATAATATCTCAAGATTTTTCTATTTTTGTCATCCCAAAACCTGTAACCAAATACGTCAGAACCATAACCTATGAAATAGCACTTCACAACCTTAGCATCAAGCTTGTCTCTTTTCTTAGGATCAACATGAACATAAGCAACATATACAGAGGTCCTCAAGTGTGACAACTTGATTTCCTTACCTGTCCATACTTCTTCAGGAATCTTGAATCCCAATGGAACTGATGGACCTTGATTGATTAAGTATGCAGTTGTGTTCACTGCGTTTTCCCAAAACGTCTTTGGCAACCCACAATGAATTTTTATACTTTGTGCATGCTCATTTAATGTTCTATTCATCCTTTTAGCGACTCCATTCTATCTTGCCTTGCCTGGGACTGTTCTCATCATTCTAATTCCCTTAGTTGCACAAAATGTTTTGATTTTTGATGAGTCATACTCTCTGCCATTATCTGACCTCAAACAATTGATTTTCAGCCTAATTTGATTCTCAACTTCAGCCTTCTACCTTTTGAAAATGGCAAACACATCAAACTTGTGTTTCGTGAAGTAGACTCAAACTTTCCTACTAAAATCATCAACGAAAGTTACATAAAATCAAGAGCCACCAAGTGATGAAACTAGAGATGGTCCCCATACATAGTATGGACCATTTCCAGTTGTTCTTTCTTAGGCTCTCTTGCAAACTTCGTGAAACTGACACATTTCTGCTTTCCCATAACATAGCTTTCACAAAAATCCAAATCAACAGATTTGAGACCTTCCAAAACTCCTTTTTCAGCCAACATCTTCATTCCTTTGATGCTCATGTGTCCAAGTCTATTATGCCACAGACTTGAACTACAAACATCTTCAGTAACAGCAACCAAGTTTATACACCCTGCAATGGTGTATAATTTTCCAATTTTTGTGCCACGTGCTACAACCATATCACCTTTCACAATCTTCCATGAGCCATTTCCAAACACTAATGTATAACTTGTGTTGTCCAACTGACCAATAGAAATCAGATTCTTCTTGAGAGTAGGAATATATCTGACATCTTGCAACATCCATTGATTGCCTGATGGAGTATGTATATGGACATCCCCCTTTCCTTCAATTCGAACAACATTATTATCAGCAAGATATACCTTTTCAAAATATCCAGACTTGAAATTTCAAAACAATTCCTTGCTTGGTGATGAATGGAAAGCAGCACTAGAATCCAAAGTCCAAGATTCAAATGGGCTGTCAACACTAAGAACTAGTGCATCTCCAATGTCACTCTGTCTTAAAATGCCCCTTCTCTCTATAGTTCCAACGTACCACATTAGATTTATGTGGAGATTTTCCATGATTCTTTGACTTAGATCTGCCATGTATATTTTGACCCTTCTATTTACCCCTCCCCCTTTGGTCAACACTGAAAGCATTACCTAATGATTCTCCGATTTCTCTCTTGTGAATGCTTTCCCTAAGAACAACATCTTAGATTTCATCAAACTTTAGTTTTTTAGACCCACGAGAACTCTAATTGTAGCAACAACTGTATCCCAAGATTCAAGTAGAGATAACATCAAAATCAAAGCCTTAATTTCATCTTCAAAACTAATATTAACAGAACTCAGTTGACTTACAATCATATTGAATTCATTAATGTGGTCAGCCACATATCCACCTTTAGACATTTGTAAATTGAAAAATTTGTGCATCAAGTATACCTTATTCATTGCAGATGGCTTCTCATACATATTTGACAGAGCTTTCATTAGATCTGCTATTGTCTTCTCCTTCAAGATGTTGAAGACCACATTTTTTAACAAACTCAGCCGGATCAAACCTAGAGCTTGTCAATCCTTGAGCTTCCATTTTTCTTCTGCCATGGAGTCTGACTTCACCCCAATCAAGGGTTCATGAAGATCCTTCTGATACTAGAAGTCTTTGATTTGCATTTTCTAGAATCTAAAATCAGAGCCATTAAACTTATCAATACCAACCTTTGAACTCTCCATCAACACAGACCGTGTTGAATCTGTCCTAGCTTTGATACCAGTTGTTAGGATCTACACCTTCAGATCTGTTCAAGATTCAAATGAAGAAGAAGAGAAGAAAAATATTGAAGACAAAGAAGAAGAGAGAGTTTCTCTCTCTAAAATGAGATTTTACGTGGTAACACCAAATTACCTGGGAAATCTCTATGGATGTAATATATATATATATATATATATATAATGTATACGGAATATTTTTTCACGTAGAATGAACTGTACAACCTTAAATTTGGTTTGGGGTTCTGCCCCGAATCCCCCCTTTGGATGGGGGGCTCCCGCCACCCATATCCCTCGGCAAACCCACCGTGAAGCTAGACCTACGAAGTTGACAAATATTTACAGTACATTAAATATTACATCAGGCTCCACAACCTAACAGGAGGTTGGGGACCAATGAAGGTTGGGTTGTTTTGATGCCCAATGAAAGGATAATTCATTGGTGAATGTCTCAGTATAGTTTAAGTCATGAGTTATATAAAAGACAATGATGATAAGGTACCTCTAACCTAATAGAAGTTTGTGCAACTTATTTGCTAATTTATCCATTGGTAGTTTATTATGGATAATTGTATCATTCTTTAACACTACGAATAATGGTTAGCAACAAGTCCTTGGATGTATATACCTGAGACACACAAAATTATGCACGAACATCAAAATAAGATATGACTGATGAATAAAAAAATAGTTTGTTAGATACAGTTGTCTTACCCAAATAATCCATTACAACAATAGATTGGATAGAGACAATCTCAAGAGAAAATAGTTTCTGTTTGAAAATAGAATAAATTCATTGGCAGCAACCAAATAGATGAAAATACAATCCAAAGAACTAAAGAAAAACATTACACTAGCAACATAATAATACAAGCAATCCATTAATACTTAATATGAAAAGATTTCAACTGATATAGAGTCCTCTTAAACTTCATGATTTTTCAAACAACTTCAGCTAATACAACCCCTTATATCTTATAAATTAAAAAAAAAAATTAGTATGTTGGAACCTCATAGATAATGGTTTAGACAAAAATATAATTATGCATGAAAGCCTAACATCATGATATAGCTGAAAAAATTCTAATATCATTGCAAAAATATTTTCAGCACTGTATTATCTTAATTGGGGACGACTTTAATGGGCATATCGGGTCAACCACTAGCGGGTTCGAAGATGTTCATGGAGGTTTGGTTTTGGGAAAAGGAATGGAGGTGAGACATCTCTCTTGAATTTTGCCAAAGCCTTTGAGCTAGTTATTGCTAACTCATATTTCCCGAAGAAGGAAAATCGCTTGATTACCTTTCGTAGTACTGTAGCTAAGACTTAGATATATTACTTACTTCTCCGAAAGGGCGATAGAAGCTTATGTAAGAATTGTAAGGTTATTCCAAGTGAAAATATTTTTACTCAACATAGGCTTCTAGTGATGGATTTAGAGATTAAGAGAGCAAAGAAGAAGAAGGCCTTTAATGCCCTACTGATGATTAGATGGGGAGGCTTGACTCCTGCCCTTTCAGGAGAGATGGAAGAAATGTTGAGTAGGTTAGAGGGTTGGGGTAGTGGCAGAGTGAAAACTATATGCGGGACACTACTATAGGGTGCATTAGAAGAGTAGCTACCAGGGTACTAGGGGTTTCGAGAGGGACCCTTGGTGCATGTCAAGGCAAATGGTGGTGGCATGATGAAGTCCAAGGCAAAGTGAAAGCTAAGAAGATTTTTTATACAAAGTGGTTATAGTGTAGGGGTGAGGATGAAAGGCAAAGGCTCAAGGAGTCCTACAAGATGGCAAAGGCAAAAGCAAAGATGGCGGTGATAAATATTAAGACTTTAGCGTTTGACCGTCTATATGTGGAGTTGAGTGATAAAGGCGGGGAAAAGAGATTGTATAGGCTCTCTAAAGAGAGAGAAAGGAAATATCATAACTTGCACCAAGTGAAGTACATTAAAGATGAGAAGAGTGAGGTGTTGGTGGATGAGACTTCCATTAAGCTAAGGTGGCAAGTGTACTTCCATAAACTCTTAAACGAAAAAGGAGATAGGGATATTAAGCTAGGTGAGTTGATACACTCTGAAAGGTAGCGAGATTTTGGTTATTGCAGGTAGTTCAGAGTTGAGGAGGTTAGACGTGCTATTAGTAGGATGAAGAGAGGGAGGACGATCGAACCCAATGAGATTCCGTTAGAGTTTTGGAAGAACATGGTCAAAGATGGCATTGAGTGATTGACTAGATTGTTCAATGCTATTATGAAGACTGACCAGATGCTCAATGAATAGAGTAGGAGTACAATAGTTCCATTGTACAACAATAAGGATAATATTCAAAACTATTAGAATTACAGGGGCATCAAGTTTTTAAGCCACATTATGAAGGTATGAGAGAGATTGGTAGTGATGAGGGTGAGAAAATAAGTGTCTATTTTATAAAATCAGTTCGGATTCATGCCGATGTGGTCAACTACTGAAGTGATCCATCTTGTTTGGAGATTAGTGGAGAAGTATAGGGAAAGAAAGAAGGACCTTCATATGGTGCTCGTTGATCTTGAGAGGCCTATGACAAGGTTCCGAGGTGTTAGACCCCATAATTACTTAAAGGTCGATTATTAATTCGGGAACAATTGTTGGGATTGAAGTATATTTTAAATTTAATCAACTTAAG
>JAOTQR010097273.1:0-30155 GCA_025774065.1 Solanum ossicruentum | reverse complement strand
AGGAAATTGGCTTAGCATGTGTTCACGTGCCCCTATCGGGCACTGGTCACGACCCCAGGGAGGGGTGTGACAGAAACAACAACAACAACATACCCAGTGGAATCCTACAAGTGGGGTCTGGGGTGGGTAGAATGTACGTAGACCTTACCACTACCTCACAAGGTAGAGAGGTTGTTTCCAGGGAACCTTCATCTCAAAAAACCAGCGTCACACATATGAGCAAGTGTTGTCTACATATGATCTGAACAAACCATTCTACACAATCCTCTCTTCTCATATATCCTTTTATATGTGTTACTTGCATTTGCTATCTTATGTGATCATTCCTAATCCTGTTAATCATTGTTCGATCATATACCCATATAGCATTTAGCAAAACATTAAATAAAGGAAGTGAACCTTATAGACTGCAGATCTCATGATGAATAAATAGAACATCTTTAATATTCAACACTACATGAATATCTTGATATCATCATCGTGTGCATTGCCACAAAGATCAAAAATCAAACTCCCAAGCTTGCAAATCATGGAAAACAAAAAGAACAAAGAAAGCCTGCACTTTCAAGATGAAAAGGCTTTATTGGCCAAATAAATTCATCTCCTTCTGAATTTATCCAAATCCATGAACGATCAAGTTGCACCAATACCAAATAAACTAGTGGGTACTTCAATTACAATGCCCATCAGGCATTGTAACACCCAATAGATACATAATCACTTCAAGAAATGAAGGGGATTAATTAGGGTGATCATCCACATACCCTATCAAAAATTTTCACATCACATTAGCATTTGCAAGCATCTTCATTAGATATGAAGTCCTCTCATTCATGCAACTAAAATAGAACTTCAGTTTTCCACCCAATTCTTTGGCCTAATAAGCCCAAATCACCTGGAGCCTATTGAAAAACACTGATATGTTCTCACAAGCATCATCTTAACCCAAAGGGAGAATCCATCCCCACATCTTAAAAGTTAATGTTTTGTGAGGTAGTAGAAATACTCATCATTATTTTTGTTTTTCATAGTTTACATGGGAAACCAATCAATATACATAATTTAGAGCAACCTGTTACTTTATAAAAGGAGTTACTCTATTACTCTATAACTAAAGAGCATCCTGAATGCAGAAACTGGTCACAACTAGACACATAAGTATGATTAGCAAACTAAATTAATTCATTGAAAATTTAGTTCAAACCTTTGCCACTACACAAAGAAAAGAATCCCTCCAAATTCTTTCTGCAACACTCAAGAACAGTAAAATATAGCAGCATCCAATAACAGTAAGAAAAGGATCCCTCCAATTTTTTGCCATGATATCCCCATTGAGTTTTCTAAGCCTAATATATTAATTCATCCGAATACACAAGTCATATCAAAATCACAAGAAAATCAAAACCCACAAGCACAATGTGTAACCGTACACAATGAACCCAGATGCAATAATATTATCCCACTTTTAGATATAGAAATTTCTACCTGGTAATCTTTATTCCAACAAAACCCTTTGGATGTGATCTTCCCCTGGCAAAAAATACTAAAATTATGAGAGATTTTCATGGCCAAAAAAACCAATATTATGAGGCTGGTGAATAGCCATGAATGGGTCTTAAAAACATCAAAAGATCGTGAAAATATTCAGAGTTATTTTGACCCTTTCATCATTAAATCACTAATTTGTGTATTGATTGAAGAAATACCTATAAATTGTAGTGATCCTTGCGATTTTAGAATTGGGGTAAAACTGTTCTGATGAAGCAACAGAGAGATTGGTGTATAGAGAGCTCAAACCATGACTATGATTGAGCGTATAGAGAGCTGGGTGTGTAGAAACATACAGAGAGCGTGTGTTCTTCCTAGTTGTATGGGCAGATAGCATATAGAGAGGCTGGGTATAGAGAGCTTATAGAGAGCGTATAGTTCTTTTAATAATAATGGAGGGAAAGTTAAATATGTTGCAGGGAATATAATATTTTGGTGAAATTTATAAGGTTACACTTATAAAGTATTGTTTTTACAATTATAAAAATAATACACTTTAAAAGTGTAGTCATATGTGTAAATACGTGTTACCAATTATGTGATAATGTAACAACGCTTAATATATGTTGTCTATACCATTAATGACAACGATTTACAAGAGTTGTTAATATTATTGTTGCCAAAAGCTAAAAACTAAAGCTACACTTCAAAAGTGTACCCGAAAATATTTTAGGCAACACTTGAAAAGTGTTGTCCAGATTTAGTGTTGCCTTAGGCCTAAAATGTTGTAGTGAGAAATTATGAATTGAGAAAACACAATTAAACGTTTATCCAATTGAATTGAAATTAAGCAAATCCAAGAAGAATGAGAATCACAAGCTTCAAGATCAAATTTACCCACTAGTGTTTTCTCACAATCTTCTCTCTTAATTATTGGGTTCTCCAAGTACAAACCCTAAAAGTGTTGAATAATGATGTCCTCCCTTTTACAATAACCTAAAATTACTATCTATAGTAATTACAATTAAGTCCTAAATAAAATAGTAAAACTAGTTAGTGACTTCTACGAAAAGTCTCTATGACTCGTAGTTTCTTCTATGACTCATAGTTGGGGTCTTGTAATCAGCTCCTGCGATCTTGGACCTCTCTTCTATGAGTTCACTTTACGACTCGTAAATCGATCCATGACTCGTACTATATGTTCGTAGGCTTCAACTTCATCAAATTATCCCTCACTAGAAATCTTCACGAAACCCATCAATATGACTCACAGAATGCTCTATATCTCATATGCTTGTCTTGTTGAGTTGATCTTTCGATTTCATCATTCACTAAAATTTGTCATGAAATGCCTCTATGACTTGTAGAATGCTCTACGATTCGTAGAGGGTTTCGTAAGTCATCAAAAACCAGAAATCTTCTGTAATTTTTCCCCAAAGCATGGTCAACCTGTCTTCCTGCAAATCTAAACACAAAAACAAATAAAATCCACAAATATTGCATTGAGAACACACAAAATTCTAAGATTTAAGAATCAAAAGTGTTGTATTTCGATAGCACATCAATAGGCTTCATAATTAGTTACTTATTTGGCAGTGATTGTGCATGTAACTATGGGATATATTATTGAGGTTGGGACTCTATAAGATCGATACCTGTATGGTAGATGTCATTTAAAGGTTATGTGTTGTGAATACTTCTGATAAAGATTATACGGGCAAGAGAGGTTGACTAAGGTAATGCTAAGCATGGATGCTCTCTGTATATAAGTATTTGATTATTGGACCGTTGCTCTTAGCCATTGGGCTTCTTTATGTAGATGAGTATGCTATACTTGGTGGGATTCTGAGTAACTGTCACTTATGTTATGACTGTACCCTGCTAGTGGCTAAATATAAGCCAAAACCTTGTGATTTATACATATTATCCTTTTGTTGCTTGACAATGGGAGTGGGTAGTCTGATGCGAGAGTTTGAGGGGATGGTTTTCAATTATACCCCTGGCTACACCTTGTGCCTCAATGGTTTGATTTTGTTGATATGTGATTCTCCTAATTTCTTGATAACTGATTGTGGGATAAATGTTATGCTTGGGGGCTTAGTTAGGTTGTCTATTTTTAGATGGGATATTATTGCATTATTGGTTGAGTTGTCGGCCACTCTACCCTGAACACTTGTTGTAATTATTAGCTGGCTGAGATTATGCTGTCTGGATTCCTAGCTATGCTTGCTAGTGGAGATGTTGATCACTTTGTTGGGTTGCATTTTACTTGAATTATGGTTTTACATTGTTAGCTGCATTACTTAGCTTATTGCTTACTTGAGTATGGGTACCGAGCTTATTTTATCCTGGATTAGGTATCGAGGTAGTGGAAGGCCCTTTTATTAGTGGGGGATTGGGTATGGTGATTCCTCAGGATTATGATACGTAAGTCCAGCGATATTGTCGGATGGCCTTGGTTTTAATATTTCCCTGGGGCGAATTGAATTGTTTCTATTATGCAATTATTGATGTCGTACTCCAGTGGGATGGTTTGAACCTATAGCTTTGGGAAGCCATTTGGTGTTAAGTTGTAAACATCACTTGCATAAGGAAATATGAAACAAGATAAAGGTTGTAATGCAGAAATATGGCTATAGTTATGGGTGAATGTCATTTTTCGATTGTGTGCTGGTGTGTTGAAGGAGGTATACCTAGCCTTTTGATTTCCTATTACGTATTCGATGATCGTCTGAAATTTGTTGAGGAGCCAATGGCTATCTTGGCCCAGGATCTCAACAGTTATGCTCCAGGATTATACCGATGGTTAAGGTTTAATGGCACCACCAACCGATCAACAACGCTACCTGGGAGCTAGAGATAGACATGCAAGAGCAGTACCCCATTTAATTGAGTCTTGAGGTATGCCTTTATCTTTACTTTTGCGGACAAAAGTTCTATTAGTGGGGGATGTTGTAATGGCCCTCCAGGTCATTTCTGTGGTTCCACAAATATTTTATCAGATTGAACATTTGCATAGTGACCTTGGGATATTTGTAACTTATAGACACTGATTGTTTGGTCATTAGGTGAATCATTTGACATTTATGCAGCTTTTTGAGTTAAACGCGGGATTATAACTATAAAATAATTTTTTAGGTAAAGTCCTAGTATATGGCCTCAGAGCAAAATTCTAACGGTTCTATTAGCTCCAAAATGGCCAAATTAGGCTAAGAGTGTATTCGGTGTAGTTATATCGAGTTTTGCAAATTTTGCCTCAAAAATGGGTCAATAGTTGACTTTAGTCAATGTCCTTGAGAAACATGCTCCAAATGAAAATTCGGACTGTATCATTGGATTTGAAAAGTCAAGTTAGGACCTTTTGTTCGGTTCTTGGGGCTTTCGAGTGTATTTTGGTCCTTCGATAGATATTGATATTGCGAAATGGGACCCACATTGGAATAAAATGACCACAGATGGGGATTTCCACTACACTGTTGAGTCCAGAATGTCATTTTCGATTAGATTTTATATATGGGTTATATTTTTTTGACTTTGGTTGAGACTGAAGTATTGAAATTAAGTTTGAGCAGTTGTTGAAAATTAAAAGGTAGTACCAATATGGCCTACTAGGAAAGTGACATATGGCAGAGGCGTCTAAAGAGGATATACGTGTAATTTTCCAGAAACATACAAAAAACAGAGCAAAACTTCTGTCTGCAATACTTCTCTCATTTTTCATCCGATTTTGGCCATTCAAAAGGCTAACCTATGTATTTTTCAAAGGGAAACATCGTGGAAGTGTCAGAAATTGATTTTGGTGCATCATTTGAGGTAAAATTTGTTGTTTTTCTGTTGTACTATTGAGTATGTTTTTTGAAACTTCGACAGGTGATTTCTCATCTATTTTCAGTCAAGTTTTGGTAAAATTTGGGTCCATTCTGTTTGTTTTGGTGGGTGCACAACGCCGCTATGTCAAAATTAATTGATTGAGCTCCATTTGGTGCAAAAAGATAATTTTAATTATTGTTTTTGTTATGACTTTTCAAAAAAATACAGAATGCAATATCTCGGTTGTTTCTTATCAGAATTGAGTGAAATTTGGGTCTAAATTGTATTACTTTTTGATGTCATATTCAGATTCTATTAATTTGACTATTTTTTAAAGAAATTTGCCGAGAAGCTATTTTACGTATGATGTACTTTCCAATAAGAAATGTCATTTGTTTTTAGGTTGTTTCTAATCGTTATAAGCCTCATTTTGAGCTCAATTTTTTTGCTATAAGCTCGGGGTGACATAGAGATTAGTTCATGCGAGTTGGTTTGGCATTTTGAGCATGGACTCCATTTTCTCCATTTTAGTTATAATTGAAATACCTGTATATTAGGATCCTGTTTGTGGTTGGAAATCCTGAGTAAGATATTTATATATGTCATGAGACTAATTGTTAGTTATATTTCCTACTATGCATTTAAACATTTTGCCGTGATTTGTCAATACTTATTTTCCTAGATAGTCGTTGTACTTACCATATAGGATAACTACAGTTATTTTAGGATACTTGTGGTTGTTCTGGACTGTACTATTTGTGATCACTGTAGTAACTGAGTTCTGGCACTTTTGAACTTTTCCTGGTAAAGGCTGGATATGGGCTAATGCCCTGTGATAAGTATATATTCTGGCTTAACTCCTGTCTGTAGGAATGTATAGCCTAATGCTACTGAGATATGCTGGCTATGAGGTTGTTTATTGATTACACCCCGTACAATGGACTGACTTTGGTGTAGATATGGTTTTGATATGCAAATTTGTTTTGGATACCTATGATACAGTCGTACTATGGAGTGATTCTGGAGTAGTTATGACTCTACTGGGCTTAGTTGTTCTGATATATTTGTCGATTGTTCTTGGGTTTAGGGCTCTGTTGATTATTTTTTGGTCTGGGACCTGTTGTTATTTTTGGGTATGGGACTATTTTGATACTTTGGGTCTAGGACCATGTTGTTTATTCCCTGATTTTATTCTCCTAAGGCCTTAGCCTTGGCTTAAACCGATGCTGCCCTAGATACACTATGCATAAAGCCATGCAGATACGTGTCTGATTATCCATGTTTACTCAAAAACTTGTGATTAACTAGAACGTGGTATATTTGGCTTTGGGTGGGCATGATCCTACATTAGTCTGAGAGATATATACTTCTATATACCATTATTAGTCGTTATGCATTTGTTATCCTTACCTGAGGCTGGGATTAGCTAGTGTTATTTGAGGAATGAAGACACACAATTATGTGGATTGGATTGTGCGGGATTTATATATGTTGTGAGTGTTGTCGCCTACGTTCACTCTGGGCACGATATGACTTTGGGCTTCTAGATTCAGATAGACTGGTTGAGTAACTATTTCAATACCTCGAGGCCTAGATGACGCTCCCCACGTTCTGAGCTCAGGTGGCCACATCCAAGTGTTTAAGACCTGTGAGTCGTGCATCGTAGTCTGAGTTCGGTGACCACGACTGGGATGTTGGGTGGCGAATGTCGATTTTGAGGTCTGAGCACCTATTGATGTTTTGGGTCGAGGACCTCGTTGGTTATATTTTGGGTTTGAGGCCCTATTGATTGTGTTAGGGTGATTCTTTCTACCGCGGGGATACGTCCCACCATTATATATATCGTCAGACTATCTGGCCTAGCTAACTGCCCCTACTGGAGGCCAGGTTGGGAGGACTAGGGGTTCGAGGCCCCATATGATATTGGTTTCTAGTTGGGTCAAGGATCCGATGGTTATATGGTATTTTGGGTGGATGACCCAGTTGATTTCCCATGGACCCACACACTGATACACATCGTGATTGTGCGTGGTATACCTTTTAGGCTTATAAGGCCCAGTCGGCGTACAGACATAGACACTAGGGCCTTACACTCACATACATCTCAACCCATTGATCATGTAGTATTGAGATTGGGTTCCATGGTGGTTCGATGGGTCCCATTATGACTCTACCAGTTAGATTGTGTATGGGTTACCTTTTGGGCTTATAGGGGCCCAATCGACATACAGGCATGGATATTAGAGCCTTGCACCCTCATACAACACTATGTTTCAGTGCGATGACAGTTATGATTTGGGCCTACTCGTGTTTCATCAGTTAGTAAACACTTGGGTTGATTTAGTTGGGGTTTGGTGATTCTCCAAACATGTTTACTCCTTGATTAGAGTTTCAATTTGCGACATTACTGCAATTCTTTATATTTGAGCCATCTATATTTATAGTATTTCACTCAGTCGACCGATGATGTCTACTGGGTTCCTGTTACTGGTACTCATCCCTATATTTCTGCATCTTCCCTCTGTTCAAGTCCAGGTATTAGCCGCATTCGTTGAGTTAGGGGTTCGCAGGTGATTCAGAAGACATTGGTGAGCATCAGCAGCTCTGGACATTCTGCAGTCTCCTTCTGTTTTGATGGCCATCTCTTTATATTCAAATAGTGGACTTGTATATGTAATTTCAATTTATATGTGGTGATTGTTATTCTGGTTATATGTGTAAATATGTATATTTTATTTGAAGTCTATAGTAGCTTTGTGCAGGTGACTTCCAGATCCTGGGTAGATTGTGTTTGTTGTACTTATATGTTGCTATTAGCCTTATTATTAGTGATTCAATATAGGTGTCGTGGGCATTGGATTGGCTTGCGTATAGGAGGGATATAACAGGTGTCATCATGACCTGAGAAGTCGGGTGGCGACAGTTAGAATCTATCTTGCCATATTTAAAATCTTCTTATAATTATTTAACTTATATTTGCAAATCATAAATTCTCATATACCCTTTTGAGTATATTTTTTTCCTCAAATAATTGTCATTTAATATTTAATAATTACTAATATTTAGAATATTAAAATTAATAAAAAGCAAACTACTTCCTATATCATTCCTATATATATATATATATATATATGTACATGCCAATTGGCAGCGTAAGATTAAGAAATATGATAGTTTTAAAGATAAATTAGTTAAATTAGGTAATAATTAACTAACTTTTAAATTCTTGTGACTATTTTATAAATTAAAATTTTGAAAATTATTTTTTAAAAAAATTTGTTTATAGTTATTTTAATTTATAAGTTTATGTAATCATAATAATGATTCTTTTTAATTTGATTTAATTTTAAAATATTTGAATTTAAATATCTTCTATATTACATTTCTATATTTTTTAAGAAAAGAAAGTCCACCATGAAAAAGAAATCTCTCATATTTGAGTTAAAATTTTCAAATAGTATTATGTCTATGTCATAATATTAGTTTTTATCAAAAAGAATAAGGAAAAAAAAAAGACACATGTCAGTTTTAAAACTTCCCATTGCTGTGTAAGTTGATGATGATACTTCAATTAGCTTTTCTTGTTAAATAACTAAATTATTAAATTTAAAAAATTATTATTAAAATTTACTTGCATTAAACATATTCAGCAAATATTTCTTATTCATAATGAAACACCCCGTGAATTACCAAAATGCCCCTAAAATGTAATCGTGCGCATAACGCGTCTTCCCAAGCTCCGATGGATAATTTGAGACCGAATTTCCGATGAGCGCGAAAAATCGAGTAGGGGAATAGTCTCAACCCGATTTTAGAACAACCAGGTAGAAAATTTTTTTTGCAATTTTGCCCGAAACAGTGGTGCACCAGGGCCGCGACGCGTCTTAGGCGCGGATCAACACTTCTGTTTTCTTTTAAAATTTCGACGGGAAGTAAAAATTTCGTTCGGAGGAAATTTTTAGAAAAATACACTGGACCGCGCCCCTGGTGTGTCGCAGATCAATACAAAACTCTTGAAATTTTTCTT
The DNA here is from genome assembly GCA_025774065.1 of Solanum ossicruentum. NCBI lineage: Eukaryota > Viridiplantae > Streptophyta > Magnoliopsida > Solanales > Solanaceae > Solanum > Solanum ossicruentum. The sequence continues at coordinate 20,830 of JAOTQR010097273.1, read as the reverse complement.
TTAAATTCGGGAAAGGCCTTTTGGTCATTGTCCACCCTATTCTAAGTCTCAAAACGTATTTTAAAGTCCTTTTATTCATATGAAGGGCTTCAAAACCTATTATTTTCCTATTCTAAAAGTGTATTCCTAAGAGAGAAAGAAGAAAAGGTTTGAAGGTTCAAGGATTGAGGGTCGAGTTCTTGTTGAAGATTAGTACAATCTTCATTCTAGGTATGTAAAGGCTACCCAGAACATGAGATTGTTCTTCCATGTGCCCCCTTGATTGAATTAGGTTGATAGTTGAATGTAAGGGGTATTGTCTGTGAAATTCTTGAATGTTATTTTGAAAAATATCTCTAATTTTCATATATTTTCTTAAATTGATGATCATCATAACTCGAATTAACTGTTCAAGTGAATTATTGTATGATTATGTGTATACTCTACATGAATTCTTTATTAAAGACTTCAAGAATGAACTTAGGGGTAATGCCTAGAGCCTTGACTATTTAGGTATGTTGTTTGTTATGGTCTGGGCCCTGAGATGAATGTGTTGATGACTGAAGTTGATGAGATTAGTGTTTTTAGAGTCTAAATGAGAATGAAATTAATCTTGAAAGAATGATCCCACTTCTTGAGTTGATAGATGATGAGATTAGTTGAGGTTTCTTGCCTGAAGAGGCTAGGTGATGGGAATTCTTGATTGATTGATAGTTTATGAGCAAGTTGAGTCATGGGAGGAGTATTAAGCACTGAAATGGGTAAGAATGAGTCTTACTCAGACTCATTAACTACGCGGCCAGCGTAGGAGAGGATTGAACCGTGAAAGCGAATGTTTCCCTTGTCCCAAAAGAGGACTTGATAGACTTATGGATCCACTGACAGATTCGTCCTTTACCCCAACAAGGTACTGGACAGATGTGGCAACAACATCTCTTTGTTGTATCATCATTGGCTCATAGATGATGGTTGTCGGTTAGAGAAACTCTCAGATAGGTTCCATGTTGATAGTACTCTGATATTGATGTGATAGTATGAGTCTTGACTGATGGTGATGAGATAGTGTCCTACTCCTTATTTTGAGCAGAGGTTGAGTAATTCATGAGCTGATGCTACGTCATTGTCTTGCCTATACTATTTACTTTAGCCTATTTTACATACAGTACATTTCATGTATTAATGCCCCTTTGGCGCTGCATCATTTCATGATTCAGATTCAGTAGGCAAAGGATTTCAGTAGGCGAATCATTGAGGTTCACAGACTTTCAGCTAGAGGCTTGGTAAGTCCTCCCATGCATTCAGAGGATGGTTTTTTTCTTTTATTCATTTGAGTTATTTTTTTTGAATTGTGGTAGTCATGGCCTTTCATTGTACCTTTTTAGACAGTAGCTTTAGATTTAGAGGCTTCATAGACACAGAGATGATAGATGATGTTGGGGTCCTTTCCTCCTTTTCCTTTTTAAACTGAGTTCTTTCATTAATCTTGTTTCATATTACAGACATATATGATGATTTTTATAGCCCACTGATAGTTAAGGTTATTCTTTTAATATCTTTTACTGATCAACTAATTGAATGAATGTGATGAGACTAGGTGGTTCGCTTGGGGCCTAGCAATAGTATCCGAGTGCCAGTTGCGTCTAGGGTACCCTTCCAGGCGTGACAAACTTGGTATCAAAACACAAAGTTCGAGTGTCCTAGGGAGTCTATGAAGCCGTGTCTAGTAAAGTCTTGTTTATGGGCATGTTGTGCACTACACTTCATAATCAGAAGGCTATAGGACATTAGGAAGTGTAACCCTTCTTCTATGATCTTAGTTCGTGTGATAGAGCTTAACTCTATGAAAATCATGTTTAATTCATGCGTTACATGTTTGCAGAATATGCCGTCAAAATGAATAGTTGTTTAAAGAGATGCCTCAGCCCCAACTGCTGAGAATGCCCAGCCAAAGGTCCTTACCCAGACAGAGACGAGCAGACGGGGTCAGCCTGCCAAGACTGCTAAGGTCCCATAGGCGCCCCCTGAACAACCCCAGCCACCTCCCACCTCAGAGGTGGAGTTTAGAGAAGGCATCATTATGTTGACACAGCTAGTGGCCTCCCTGGGTAACAGCTGAGGTCCTCAAGCTCCTAGCTCCAGTTCACAGGAGTCCTCAGTTGCAACCCGACTCAGAGATTTGTCGAGGATGAACCCACCAGTGTAACGGGGTCAAAGGTTGAGGAGGACCTGCAAAACTTCATTGACGAAATGTATAAGGTCTTGAAAGCTATGCACGCCAATGAGATTGAAGGAGTTGAACTTGCCTCCTACCAACTGAAGGATGTTGCAAACGTTTGGTACAACCAATGGGAAGATAGTAGAGATGAAGATGTTGAACCTGTCGAGTGGGAGTAGTTTGAAGCTGCTTTCCTCACCCATTTCTTTCCTCAAGAGTTGAGGGAGGCGAAGATTGACGTGTTCTTGAACTTAAAGCAAGGAGGGATGATTATTAAGGAGTACAGTCTTAAGTTTATTAAGCTGTCCAGATATGCTCAAGAGATGGTCAAAGATATAAGGGTAACGATGAGGAAGTTTATTCTGGCCTGGGAAGGCATGTGCAGGAGAAGTGCAAAGTAGCTTTGTTGATTCCTGACATGAACATCTTCAGGATTATTGTGTATGCCCAACAGATAGAGGAGGATAAGAAAATATATAGAGAAGAGTAGATGAACGGGAAAGCTAAATCAGCAGGGCATGAGCCTAGCTAGCAGAGATAGAATAAGGGTGACAAGTCCTATTTTCAAAAAAGATCATCTCATGATGCACCCTCTGTAGCGAGTGTGCTTGTCCAACCAAATAGGTAGGATCAGAAGTCTTATGGTTACTAGAATTACAGGCCCTAGTGTGCTCAATCTCAAGCTAGTGTGACCCAAGGTGCGAAGGGAAAGCCACCTTGTTACAAGTGTGGTAAAATCCATCTGGGTGAGTGTTGTGTGGGTACGAATGTTTGTTATTCATGTGGACAGACTATCACTTCAAGTCTAAGTGTCCAAAGAGGAGACGAGGTGAAGGGAACAATAGAGCATAGTCCTCCGCAGCACCCCCAGCTGGCCGTTATCAGAGGGGGACTACTACGAGTACAGGAGGCAGAGCGAATCATCTTTATGCCATGGGTAATCGGCAGGATTAGGAGGCTATGCTAAATGTTGTTACGGGTATGCTTTGAGTCTTTACTTTTGATTGTTATGCATTGCTTGACCTGAGTGCCACTTTATCTTTTGTAACTCCCTATGTGGCTATTAGGTTTGGGATTCTCCCAGAGTGTTTGCTTGAACCTTTTGCTATTTCCACTCCTACTAGTGAGTCTATCTTAACTGAGAGGATATACAGGAATTGTGTAGTATTCATTTATCATCGAGACACCTTGGCTGACTTGGTAGAATTGGAGATGGTTGACTTTGATGTATACTTGGCATGGATTGGCTTCATGCCTATTATGCCTTTATTGAGTGTAGAACCTGAATTGTTAAGTTTCATTTTCCTAATGAACCTATCTTAGAGTGGAATGGGAGTTCTGTCGCACCCAAGGTCAAGTTTATCTCTTGTCTTAGGGCCAGAAAGTTGATCTCCGAGGGTTGTATTTACCACGCCATGCAAGTTTTGTCCAATGATGTTGAGTCTCCTACTCTTGAGCCAGTCCCGATTGTGAATGAGTTCCCCGAAGTGTTTCTTGAGGATCTGCCTGGAGTCCCTCCTGATAGGGAGATTGACTTTGGGATTGATGTTCTCCCCGAGACCCAGCCCATTTCTATTCCACCTTATAAAATGCCCCCCTGAATTGAAAGAATTGAAAGACTTGTTAGAGAAAGGTTTCATAAGGCCTAATGTCTCTCATTGGGGTGCTCTTGTCCTATTCGTGCGTAAGAAATATAGGTCTTCAGAATGTGCATAGACTACCGGCAACTGAAAAAGGTCGCAATAAAGAATAAGTATCTTCTCACCTGGATAGATGGGCCTAGACGTGACACGGCATAAGGGGAACCTAAAGAGACGTCTGCCAAGCCACTTAACATATCACCGCACATCCTTGGTCGCGGAAGCAATCAAATACAACAATAATAGAGTAAATAGGGACAACTGGGCTAAGGGACAACACATATCATAAACATCAAGAGTCAAGAGAGAGTCAAAGCCCAGAACATTACTCATGACATGTCCAACATCACCTCTACTACATATATAAGAGTGGGGGCCAAGACAAGCTACCGGGCTTACCCTCATAGTCAACATTACAAAGAAAGGTAGTCTTAGAACATAACATGAGACAATAAGCAACGTCCTCGAAATGGAGGACTCACCAACAAGTTTGAGTGGAATCGTACTAGCTATATGGATGGGGATGCTCAAGTGGGGATCCGGTTCCTACATGGAGACATCATGTAAGCACAGAGTATGCATTAGTACGTTTGAATGTACTAAGTATATGGGATGCAACAAGAGGTAAGTAACGTAATCGAAATACATAAGCATAGGCAATGAGTAGCATATACAATATAGCATGTATGTGAGATGCTATGTAGTAAATCATACTTATATAGAACAAAATACATGTGCAAGGAAAGACCATTATCATATTTGTAGATCGTCGCACCCTACCACCCTTGGTGATTGAGGTACTAATCCCATCAATTGGTTGGTGGATCGTCGCACCCTACCACCCTTGGTGACCAAGGTACAAACCCCCTGGCATGGTTATCAAGGTACAAACCCCTTGACATGATTGGTGGATCGTCACACCCTACAACCCTGAGTGACTGAGGTACAAACCCCTCGACATGGTTACCCGGCACAAAACCCCGAGTAGGGCATGGTCACATTCTAATACTATATAAAGAAAACCATATACATACGTTCATTTCATCATCATATAGTCATTCAACTCATAACACATACATGGAACCTTCAATTGCTCAAGAAATCATAATCCGGAAATTTTATCAAACACTTGGTGGGTGTGTAGTGCTACTCTAAAACCATGCAATTCAAGAGTTAAATCATGCTAGAAAATTCAATGTAAGACCATCAATAAATACTTGGTAATGCCCTCAAGCAATATACATCAACACGCATCATCAATCTCACAATAGACCTTAGATTCATAGCTCAAAACATGCTAAAACAACCATACTTTCATGAAACCCCAATATAGTGTATAGTGAAATTCATAATAGATAAGACCCATGAGTAAATCTACTTTAAATCATGCAATTTAGGGTAAAAAAGATCTTGGGTATCATGGGTGACAGGAACCCATGAAAAAACTCACATACCTTGACCTTGGGAGAATCCTTGAAGAAGATTGGAGATGGAGACTTGAAGCTTGAATGAGAACCTTGAAATCTGAATGAGTTTTGAGACTTGAATTTAGGAAATGAAATATTCGCTAAGTGTTTGAGTGAATATTTGGGAATGTCTTAAATGATATGAGGGTGAAATAAGGCTAAGTATAGGCATTTTCACGCATGGAACACTTAGGCCTAAGACCCAAAGGCCTTGGACCGGATAAGAAAAATTAGGCAAATTTTGTATTGAGACTCACCCTTGGCACGTCGCGTCATAGGCGCGAAAAGCTCTCTAGAAATCGCATTTTGCGATTTTTAAATTTTGATACGGTTGCTCTTAAATCAGGTTTAGACCCATTACTCACTCAATTTGACCCCTTGAACAAGAATATAAAGTCGAATTTTTGATATCGTGCACTTATTTCAGATATATGGAAATTATGATTCTGGGCACTTCCGAGGCATATTTTTGAGCACTTTTTGGGGTCGTTTCAATATCTTCCCCTTGGGAACATTCATCCCCAAATGTCAAAGAAACGTATGTGAGAGATGCAAATATGACAATTTCATCCCACATAAGGATGCAACAATGCACTTAAGCATCATTTCAAAGATCTCAACATAAGTGTAAAATCATCATGAACTTGTCAATTTAAACATGAATGTATGCAATGACATGAGGGCTGAACTTAAGACTTGAGATCATATAAAGGACTTAAATCAATATCTTAGGCTTGAGTGGAGTGGAAACGATAAGGGTATCTCTTTTGCATATCCATTTCGGCTTTCCAAGTAGCACCTTCGACTTGTTGGTTCCTCCAAAGGACCTTAAAAGAATCAACTTCCTTGTTCCTCAACCTCTTCACTTGCCTATCCAAGATCTCTATTAGAACCTCTTCATATGTCAAGTTATCTTCAATTACCACCACAACATCAAGAGGCACAATAGCATTAGGATCACCCACACACTTCCTCAATATAGACACATGAAAGACCGGATGAACCAATTCCATTTCTCTAGGCAAATCCAACTCATAAGCCACCTTGCCAATCCTTCTCATCACCCTATAAGGGTCCACATATCTTGGCTCAACTTTTCCTTCTTACCAAAATAGACCACACCCTTCATGGGTGATACCTTCAGATAAACCCAATCACCAACCTTGAATTCAAGATCCCTTCTCCTCTTATCGGCATAAGACTTTTGGCGACTTTGGGCTGCTTTGAACCTTTCTCTAATCATCCTAACCATCTTCATAGCATCCATAACCAGATCTAGACCCAATAAGTCCACCTCACTAACTACAAACCACTCAACTAGTGATCTACAACATCTACCATATAGAACTTCAAAAGGAGCCATACTGATGCTAGAATGGTAGCTATTTATGACACCTCGTGTTTCTTGTCTTCCATATATATAGGGTGGCATGTTATATAGTATATATGTGATTTTGGATAGAATCAAAGGATAATAAGGCTGCCAATAAGTGATAACTTCAAGGACTTAAAGTTTTGATTTAAAGGAAACCCCTTATTGCACATTTGAGATTAAAGAAATGACCCGAGTGGGACCTTGCCCCTTTCAGAAGGTTTAAATTAAGTTTTACTTTTAGGATGGGACTAATTGTATAACTTTCTAATAATGGATTTCTAAAGGTTATTTTAATAGCACAAGGTCATTCATTAAGCTTTAGAATCAAGAAAGTTGCAAGATAAAGATTGGCCAATGTTACCGTAAGTTTCTTTAAGAAATCCCTCTTAAATTTGCATCAAATGTATCAGGTCATATCTCCAAAAATATAAAATGTTATGACATATCAAATCGAAGATCTATGAGTTTAGTTTGCAACACAAAAAACCGCGCATCACACCGACCTCAGAATAAAATGTTATGGCTATTTTCTCAGTACTGCTCGAGTAGGAAATTGAGTCATGGGTCGGGTCGGGTCAACCCATCTAAAGGTCGCCTAATTTGAGCTTTTTAAAGCTCAAATTAACTCCATTTCATCCCAAACAGATAATAAACTGTAGATAAAGTTCTCTCAATCTATCCAACTAATTTAGGTGAGGTTTTTTGCATTTAGACTGTTAAAATTTATCCCCGTTCCTACAAATGCATGCCTTACGCTTTGTAATTGTGTTTCCCCTCCTATTAGATATGTTTGGGGATGCTTTTGGGTTGTAAAAAAATAGTGTTCTTGTTGGTTGTTGTTGGTTTGTAGTTGGTGTGGTTAGGTAATTATTTTGAGGATCCTTTACGGTCATTTTTACAAAAGTTCTATGGATGTTTCCTCCCGTAAATACTATATGGTGAGTCTAGTCATTAATGCTTAATTTTGGACTGTTTATAGGTGTGTTTGAGTAGAGTATATATAGTGATTGCGAAGATTAGGGCGTAAGGAACAACTCTCGTGAAGAAACTTTGGGCCATTGGACGTCTGATGGAAAGGTATGTTAAGGTTAAGCTCCATCCCTCCTTTTAGCATGAAATCCGAGAAGTTTCCCAAAATGTCAAATGTGATATCTTACTATTCTAGTATTAGAAAGACCTTCTATGAAAGGCATTGGGATTGTAGCTGAGTTATTTTCATGATGATATTAGGTTTATATTCCAATTGGTCGCTTAAACTGGATATTCAATATCTATATATCATTTTGTCGATTTCCTGACTATCTATCTATACGTTTGAGGTGTTTCTCTTCTTAGTGTAGCTCCATTAAGATAATGTATATTACGAAGGGAATGTAGTATTTATAATCAGTTCTTCTTCCAAACTAAAAATATAATTGAAGCACTTAACAAGTAACATGTTGATTTCCAATAATCTCTAGCGTAATGCTCCTGTTTAAATTAATAAGGCACTTGATTCTGTTTAGATACTTTCTTTTACTAATTGACATGGGACCAAGTATAAGCCTTATGTAAAACACCTTTATGAACATTTTCAGAGTTAAGGCCTTATTCTATATGTTATGATAAGTTGTCAAACTTACTCAAAGGCCATGTAAGATTCCACGAGCCATGTGTACATACTACGATAATGATTATGTTGTTATGAGGATAAGTGTACCAATGAGCCAAGATTGGCTAAATTTATGCTATGGTCCATAATGTGCATTCAATATTCATATCATACATGGCATGTTATGCATGGAATCCGAGCTATAATTGGAGGTATGGGGCCTATTTTCCCAAATGATTTTGAATACATATATATGGTATTGATGGCCATAGGTTGGTAGATATGATGGCAATTTGCTACTGGAAAGGACTACCATTGCTAGCATTTGTTTGTGTATATATATATATATATATATATATATATATATATATATATAATGCGATACTCGGGTATACCATGCATATTTGATCACTAGGAGGTTGATTGTTGGCCATTAAGGTTACTTGAGTTTGCTTATAGGTGGTATTTCTATTACCTTTCTTACTACTACTATCTATGATTTTACTTTCTACCATACATACCAGTACATGTTTATTCGTATTGACATCCCATTGCCTGGGGATGCTATATTTTATTTTGTGCGTGTAGAGACTTTGATCGACCCCTCCACTAGGATCCTAGTTAAGGTGTGAGTTGGTAAGCTCCACCTTTTCCTGGAGCTTTCATAGGGTGCTACTTTTGTTGTAAAGTTGGGTATAGTCGGGGCCCTGTCCCGGTAGTATTAGTGGTTCTCTTATAAGCTAATGTGGACAAGTTATTTTGGGTTGGTTCTTTGGTGCCTTTCAGTCTCCAGTCATAGGAGTGGCATGTATATATAGTGTTTGTCTATTCCTCTGATTTTGCAGCCTTGTCGGCTAGCTAGTACATTATCATTTTGGTTTACCTATCTTGTTGTACATGATTTGCTATCGACCAGGTCATGACCTAAATGGTCCAGGCTTAGCTTTTCAAATGTTATGCTGCCCGATTTTCTTCTAAGCCCTAGCGTAATCAACTAGCATGTTTAGTGGCTTACTCGACCAATAACGGTATCGAGTGCCAGTCGTTCTTTGTCAGGTCAGGCAGATATGCTTCCCGTTGAGGCACATAGAGAGCCTTCGGTATTCATAGTACTAAATTCACCGGCACTTGTTGAGGGCCAAGGAAGTTCAGTAACCCCAACCCTACCAGAGATTGGGGAGCAGGGTATGAGAGAGGTTGTTTAGCTACTAACTAGGATGGTTTCTATTCATGAGATATAGCTAGAGGCAAGAACAGATGCCAGAAGGAATCAAACAAAAAACTCAAAGGTACGAGAGTTTCTCCACTTGGCCCCTCCAGTATTTACAGGGTCCATTCCTACTGAAGATCCACAAGACTTTATAGACCATATGTATAGAGTATTGAGGGTGATGCATACCTCTGTCACTGAGGCAGTAGAGTTGGATTCTTTTCGACTATATGATGTCTCCATCTTGTGGTATGTGCATAGGAGAGATCCAGAGGGCCAAGGCGGTGATAGACCTTGGCTTGCACTATAAAATTTACTCCTTACACTCGTATTATGTTCTATATTAGCATGCTTTTACTTCAAGCATCAGTCATACATGCCATATTATTAGTATGTTGTTCATTGCTTATGATTATGCACTTTGCCTGTGATACCTCCCCCTTGTTTCATTGCATCCTACATACTTAATACATTCAAATATACTAATGCATACTCTATGCCTACATGATATCACCGTGTAGGTACCGGTGTATCGCTTGATCATCCTCCTCCACATGGCTAGTACAACTTCTATCAAGCTTGTTGGTGAGTCCTCCATTCTAGGGATGTTACTTATGATATATTGCTATGTATTTAGACTTTCTTTCTTTGACTTATGTATTGACTGTGAGGGTGAGCCCGGTTGCTTTATCTTGGCCCCTGCTCTTATCTATGTAGTAGAGGTGTTATTGGATATGTTATGTATCTATGCTAAAAGCTTGACACAATTGACTCTTGATGTTTATGATATAGAAGTTTAATCTTAGTCCCAATTTCCCTTGTTTACATTTATCTCTTATTGTTATTCTAATTGCTTTCGCGACCAAGGATGTGTAATGATATGTTATGAGGCTTATTTGGGGTTCCATCGGGTTCCCTATTCATCGGTCATGTCTAGGATCTAGGCTTGGGTTGTGACAAAGGTGGTATCAGAGAACTATGTTGTTAGATCCTTAGAGTCCAACACACCACGTTGATTGGGGTCTTGCTATAGAGTTGAAGTAAGCTTTCCCTCTAACGATTGTTCTTTGTTATGCTAGATCATGCCTAATATGAGGTGAAGAAAAGCTTGCATGCCTGAGGAGCAATCGACCAATGGAGAGCTTAGGGATGATCTCACCTTGCTTGCACAAATGGTGGCTAATCAATCCAACCAAGGGGCCCAAGCCCCCCATGCTACTACACCAGCCTCTCGGGTAAGAGCCTTCATGAGAATGAATCCCCTGAAATTCCATGGGTCAAAGGTGAGTGAGGACCCCTAAGAGTTCATTGATGAAGTCTACAAAATATTATCCATCATACGTGTGAGGCCGAAAAATAAGGCGGACTTGGCGGCCTACCAACTCAAAGAGATAACACGAATATGGTACAACCAATGGAAGGAGGAAAAGGGAATCAACTATGTGGTGCTTTGGGAGGTGTTCAAGGTTTACTTCCTTAATCGATTCTTCCCCCTTAAACATAGGGAAGCTAAGTTGGTGGAATTTATGAATTTGAGACAAGGCTCCATGAGTATGAGAGAGTATGCCCTCAAGTTCACCTAACTTTCAAAGTTTGCTCCTCACTTGATTGCCAACTCAAGGTCGAGAATGAACAAATTTGTTATAGGTGTCTTTGACTTAGTTAGTGAAGAATGCCAGTCCACCATGTTGATTAGTGACATGGACTTATCACTTTTGATGATCTATGCCGAATAAATAGAAGAGGAGAAATTGAGGAAGACAAGGGGGCATGAGGCCAAGAGGGCCTGTTTTGAGGGTAAGTTCCAAAGGAGTGGCCGGTTCCACCAAGGCCATAGGCCTACTCATGCATTTGATAAGAGGGTTGCAAGTGATCTTCTGAGGGCCCAAGGTGTAAGGGGTGTGGCTCCTATTGATGTGTGTCTGAAGTGTGGTAAGGGTTATGGTGGCCCATGTTTGAGGAATATCGGTTCTTGTTATGGTTGTGAGGAGATGAGGCATAAGGCGATAGATTGCCCTCGAAATCGCAATAAGGGCAAGGAGATTCGTTCACAAGGTGCTAATGTGGTCACATTGGGGAGAGGTGGCCGACAAGATGGTTCCCCAAGGCACAACTAGTTCTATTATTTACATAGGAGGAAAGGGGTTGATGATATTCTCGATGTTGTTACCGGTATGTTAAAAATCATTGACTTTGATGTGTATGCATTGATTGATCTGGGTGCCACTCTTTCTTTTGTTACCCCCTTTGTTTCCCAAAAGTTCCATGTTGACCTTGAGTTGTTGCATGAGTCATATGAAGTGTCTACTCTTATTGGTGCATCAATTGTTGCTAGAAAAGTTTATAGAAGTTGTCCTATTTTCATCTTACATAAAGTGTTGCCTTGTGATCTTGTTGCGTTAGACATAATTGATTTTGATATCATTCTTGGGATGGATTAGTTGCATGCCTACTATGCTTCTATTGATTGTATAACCCATAGGGTCAAATTCTAATTTCAAAAGGAACCCATCCTTGAGTGGGAAAGTCAAGATGTTATGGTCAATGAGAGATTCATCTCTTCCATTAAAGCCCGTAAGTTAATCTCTAAGGGGTGTCTTTACCATCTTGTAAGGGTTAAAGATGTGGAGTCTAAAGTCCTTTCCATAAAGTTGGTTTTGGCTGTAAATGAGTTTGTTGATGTCTTTCCGAATGACCTTCTCGATGTTCCTCCCGAAAGGAAAATAGACTTTGGCATAGACCTCCTCCCTGATACTCAACCCATTTTTGTTCCCCTTTACCGTATGGCCCTGAAGGAGTTAAAGGAACAATTGAGGGATTTGTTTGAAGAAGGGATTTATTAGACGTAGCCAATCACCTTGGGGTGATCCAGTGTTGTTTGTGAAAAAGAATGATGGATCTCTTAGAATGTGTATTGACAACCGGCAACTCAATAGGGTCAGTATCAAGAATAGGTATCCTCTTCCAAGGATTGATGACTTATTTCACCAATTGTAAGGGGCTAGCCATTTAGGAGAATGGCTCAAAGAGCTCCCACACTCAAGGAGGATTCGGCCCATCCGGCTCCTCAAGCTCCTCAAGAAGAAGGGGTTACGCATGTCGAACACTGAAACGTTATTTCCATGTTGGCACAAGCTATGACCATCCAATTGAACCAAGCAGCCCAAGCTCCTCATGCTCCACTCTCTGCTTCAAGAGTTTGGTATTTCACAAGGATGAACCCTCTAGAGTTTCGTGGCTCCAAAATAGAGGAGGAGCCCCGAGAATTCATTGATGAGATATACAAAGTGCTTCCTATTATGAGGGTGAGTTCAAAGTATAAGGCAGAATTTGTGGCCTGTCAACTCAAGGATATTGCAAAAGTTTAGTTTACTCAATAGAAACTTGAGAGGGAGAATGATGATCCCATCATATGGGAGGAATTTAAGGCCGCCTTCCTCAAATGATTCTTCCCTATTGAGTTGAGAACAACAAATGATGGAGTTCATGAATCTCAACAAAGACTCTATAAGCATGAGGGTGTATTCTCTTAAGTTTAACAAGCTATCAAATATTTTACTCATTTAGTTGTCGAATTTAGAGCAAGGATGAACAAGTTTATGCCGGAAGAATCTGAGTTGGTGATTGAAGAATGTCGCACTGTTATGCTTGTAAGAGAGATGGACCTATCTTGACTCATGACTTATGCCGAGCAACTTGAAAGGAAGAATCTTAGGAAGAGAAGGAGTGAAGAGTCCAAGAGGACTCAGTATGATGGTGGTTTTCAAGGTGCTATGGGTGGCCGGATGCAAAAAAGGTCACAAATTCCAAGGCCAGGGATCCTTCAATTCTTAAAATAAAGATTTGCAAATGATAGGGTCCCTAACCCTAAGGTTCAAGGTGGTAACGGTGGAATGACTATTCCAAGGTGCCCAAAATATGGAAGAAATCATGGTGGCAAATGCTTGAGTGATTCAAATGCTCACTACGGGTGTGGAAGAGTAGGCAACAAGCTTGTTGGTTGCCCTTACACTCAAAATAAGGGAAAGGATGGTCGTCCCCAAAGACAAGGTGCTCATGTTGATCAAAGGGCACAAAGAGGCCAACAAGGGGGTGTTACACATCAAAATCACTTCTATGCCCTTCAAGGAGCAAGGAGTGAAGGAGGTGCTCCATATTGTTACTGGATGTTAAAGGTTTATGATTATGATATGTATATTGGATTTGGGAGCTACTCTCTCTTTCATTACTCCTTTTGTTGCTAGCAAGCTTAATGTGTGTCCCGAGTGATTGTGTGAACCCTTTTTGGTGTCTACCCCAATTGGAGAGTCTATTATTGCTAGAAGCGTCTATAGGGTTTTTCCATGTCTATATTACATAAAGTGTTGCCTTGTGATTTTGTTGAGCTTGACATATGATGTTATTCTTGGGATGGATTGGTTACATGCATATCATGCTTCCATTAATTGTAAACTTTTGTGTTCCCATCACATTCTTATAGAAAAATTCAATATTGTGTAGATGATTATGAGGATCCTCTGATGGTAAGCTCACAAACAGCCCATAGTTTAGTAGCATCTGAAGTAACCCACTCAAGACTACAAACTTTCTGTTGGCCAGTTATGGTGGCAACACAATAGCTCCAATCACCTCCATCACCGTAGGATTTAGCCTATAGTGGTTCTACTTATAAGCATTGGCATTAAAGTCCTATGGTTGTCGAGCAATGTCCTTAAGAGGAGGTGGGTTCTCATGATCAACATTCTCATTCTCGTTCATATTTAGAGCTGATTAGCCATGTTGTTGGCGTTGTCTTGGTCCATTCTTCTAAACATTCTATGGATCTCTGGGTCAAACTGAGGCAAGGTCTGCCTCAACTTCGCATATTAGGCATACAGTACACTTATGCCCTGCAAAGAAAATAAAAATAACACAAGAAACATAAAATATGGGAAATAAGGATTAATGCCTAAATCAGTATGAATTAATGTAGTCTAACCATATTCCCCAGCAATGACACCAAAATCTTGATATCGCCAAGTTACACCTCCTTTTTTAGAATAAAGCGGTTGTTGTCAAAAAATAGAACCTAACCAAGGTTAGGTTCGAACCCAAAGGAATATATATAGTCAAGATAATTCAATTATTATAATATGAGTGATTAACCGACTTACTTTCCCAAAAGGGGAGTTTGCAATAATCAATGGAAAAATAAACTTAACTAACAAAAGAGTAAATCAATATGGAGAAAAACTACGGTGTTCCCCATGATTCCCCAACTTAGTATCACCGGATAACCTAATTCTTTTATAGTGTATAGAATGCAGGACGTAAGTTAAGTTCACCAAACCATTTGGTCCAGGCGAGAGGTGAATTTCACAACGTGACTTGGTCCATACCCATAGTGTGCATTACTAACCCGTACCTATTAGTCCCAGTACAACCTCCCCTTGGCCCAGTTTGGTTGACCATATGAGAACACATAAATCAAATCCTGTTAATTAATCTTTTTTTCCTATCAATTACTACCTTTGTCCAGTTAGTAACACAAATGGGTTCTAATATTGTCCACCATTAGAAAATATTCAAAGTGAAGATAGTTAATTAATACATGCATGCACAGTTTCAAAGAATTAGAAATTATCCGATTTTACCTTGTTAGTTCTTCGTGGATTTAGCTACGCATGCTCTGTATAGATGCCAGACTTATGACTTGGAATAATATTATAGAGCACTTACACAATGGAATTAAGAATAAGCAAATACAACTTCAAAGAGAATCACAAAATTAAAGATTAAATCAAAGTTCAAGTATTCTCAAAACTCTCCAATGTCATATCACTATTTTCTCTCTCTAATTAATAAGTTTTCTATGTACTATTGAAAACTTATGAAAATTAACCTAGAAAACGTTTTTATTATATTTAAAATACAACTCCTAAAAATAATATGATAAATGGGTCGGTACGCCTCACCAACAGGTTTATGGGCTGTATTGCATTCCACGGCCCGTAATTAGGGTCTCGTATAGTGCTATTGGAAATTGGAGTTCAAGTCTACAACACCCCCTCTATGATCCGTAAAGTGGTTTATGACTCGCAGGGGGTTTCTTCTGATGAATCTTCAGAAAGTCCTCATCTCCGATCCTCAGGACACGAACAATATTCTACAACTCATAAATCACTCCACGACTCGTCTGTATGTTCATAGAATCAACTTCAGAAAATTATCCCCTCACTAGAATTGTTCAAGAAACCACTTCATGACCCGTATAATGAACAACGACCCTTAAAAGGGTTTTGTACTGCATCAAAAATCAACAATTTCTGTATTTCTTCCCAAAATCAAGGCCAACCCTAGAATCCTGTAAACATAACACAAAACATATAAAACCAACTAACATCGCATTGAGAACACAAATTCCATGTTTTAAGCATCAAAAGTATTGTATTTTGACAGCACATCAACACCCTTAACTTAAAATTGTTGTTTGGCCTCAATCCAATGGCATACATCACATCACTCTCAAACTCAGATACTTACACCACCCTTTCAAATAGGATGAGCTAGCCATCTAGCCAACCAACACAGGCTAGTACATGTGACAACACAACTATAACAAGTAAGGTACTATAACCAATCCATAATCACTGAATCTTTCGAATACTAATAATACAATGCAAGTGCCCTCACAAAAAGAAATCTCATACCTGACACTCAATAATGTTTTCATGTTTAACCTTAGGACTATGCAAAATCACTTACTATCACAAAAGGTATTCATGCATCATGCCTAACACCATATGCTTGCCCCTATACAAATAACTAAGACTTTCAACTACTTAGAGTAGCATCACTTTAGGATTTTCTAGGCTTATAACGTAGGCTCAGAGGGCTTTGGTATGGTATTTTGAGAACATAGTGACATAAGGACCTCTTTGATACTATGTTTTTCTAAATGTTTGCCCTACCAACTATGTTATTTTATCTCATTCTCCCTTTCGCCTATTTCAAGCTTTCTAGGGTGCTTTCTTTTCATTTTTCATCTTTTTGCATTGCTTTTACACTGAATTTTTCTCTTCAACTCACAACAAAGGCATCACTTATTTTTCTTGCACCCAGAATATGATTTTCCCCTTTTCTTTGTATCACTAACTTCCTTCTTATATTCGTGTTTCACCCTTACACCAGTCACCATCAACTTAGGCTTTTGGCCTGAGTTGAGGTGCATAATGTCCATCCTCAAAATCAAGGTCACTTTTGGTAGCCACCCTTAACTTAGGCCTTTTGCCTCAGTCAAGATGCACAATTTTCAAGGAAGGACCAGGGCCAATTTTAAGATTTTGCAACTAACAAGGTAAGGTTAATCAGGTGTGTGCAAAGAATAGGCACATGCTAGGCTCAAACATTAGGAATTAGGGATGTATTGCAATTTTGATTGGTCATTTAGGCTAAGTGGGATTTTAAGAACAATGGTCAAAGTGAAACGCCGGAAAATGTGCCTCAGAAATGTCTCTAATCGTAATTTTCATATATCTCAAAATCTATATGTGATATCAAAACTCTGACTTCATATTCGTGATTAGGGGAAAATTGAGTCGGGAAAGGGTATAACCTCGATTTTAGAGAACTATAGTGAAAAATCAGTTTTCAAAAATTATCTTATTTGGTGGTGATCGACGAATAGACCGCAACGTGGACTGGGCACAGATCAAAGTATTTTGGTTTTGTATGATAGCTCCACAATGCGGACTTATCGCGGAGCAGTGTTAGTTTTTCCTTCATTTTTCCATCTTAGCTTGAGGCATTGGGCCAACCTGACCCATTGGGGCCTTGGCACAATGCCCACCCATGTGTAAAAACACCTACACTTATCCATTTTCAACTCTATATCACTCAAGACATTCTCAAAACTCTCTCTGACACTTAGCCAAAAAAATTCATCCAAATTCAAGTGTCCCAAGCTCAATTCCGGATCTCAAGAACTTCATTCAAACTTAAATTTCTGATTCAAATCTTTATCAAGAAAATCCCCAAGTTTAAGGTATATGAGTTTCAACCATTGAGTCCTTTCACACGTGGTGCCCAACTTTCCTTTTATGAAAGATTACATGTTTTCAAGTTGTATCTTCTATGGGTATCTTTTGTTATGGGTTTTGATTACAAACTATGTTAGGGTTTTATGAAATGTTGATTCAATATGCATGTTTATCTATTTCAAGCTTGTAAAAAAGGGGGGTTTGCCTATTGATACAATGTATGTTTTGAGCTATAAAACTATGATCTATTATGAGATTTGATTATGGATTCCAAAGTATCTTGCATGTGGGTTTTACTATGTGTTGGTGGGTTGATTTATCATAAGTTTTATCATATTGTTTCACTCTTGAATTACTTAATTTTAAACTAGCATTACACACCCACCATGTTTGATAAAATTTCTTATTAAGGATTCTTGAGCTAATGATGGTCTAGTGTATCACTTATGAGTTAAGTGACTCTATGATAACGAAGAGAATGTATGTATGTATTGAATTCATTAAAAAGATCTATAGGATTGTAAGTTGACCACACCTTGTTGAGGGGGTGATATGCCTCAACCACTATGATGGGGGAGGGGGTGTGTGCCCATCTACCATGATGAGAGGTATATACCTTGACCACTTTGATGAGGGGTAGTATGCCCATCTACCATGCTGATGGGTATATACTTTGACCACTTTGATGGAGGATGGTATGTCCATCTACCATGTTGAGAGGTATATAACTTGACCACTTTGATTGGGGGTTGAATGCCCATCTACCAATTGAGGAGTAGATACCTCAATCACCCTCCAAGGGGGTGGTATGCCTTGGATTCCAACTAATAGTATGTTTGGTCTATGATGATGGTATCTTCCTCTACATGTAATATTTTCAATACAAGTATGTTACTTCAAGCATTGTTTATGCATGTCATTTATTATTATACTTATCCCTTGCTTATAATTATGTATTTTGATTATGTTACCTCTCTCTTGTTGCATTGCATCATACATACTTAGTATATTCAAATATACTAATGCATACTCTATGCCTACACGATGTTATCATGTAAGAACCGGAGCACCTCTTGATCATCCTCCACATAGCTAGCCTTGGAATTTGAAAGAATAGCTTTGGTGAGTCCTCAAGTATGGGGATATTAGCTATCTTACTTTTGTCACTTGTTTTATCTTTGTGTTGAACTCTTCATACTATGAGGGTGAGCTCAGAAAGTGTCTTGGCCCCCGCTCAAATCTATGTTTAGAGGTGTTGTTGGAACAAATGATGTAACTATGTTTTGAGCTTTGACTCTTCTATATTTTATGCTATCAAAGACTTCCTTTTATCCCTTTTTCTCTCTTTATTATCTCATGTTGTTGTTGAGTTTGCTTCTGCGACCAAGGATGTGCCTATGTTACGCTAAGAGGCTTGTCTGGGGTCCCTTTGGGATTCCCATTTGCCGTGTCACGTCTAGGCCCTAGGCCTGTGTCACACCCCAAAGTCCCGTTAGGGCGGACTGGCACCCCTTACTGATTGATAAGGATCGGGAGAACCAACCTGTATCTATGCGTTTTCTATACATACTATGAGGGGTTTCTACATTTGACATGCCTTTAATAAGATAAACAGTGATAATAATCCAAAAAGAAATGCATATGACTAGGCCATTGGGGCCCCAATGTCTATAGTACGAGACATGACTTCATTTTTCTTTACATGGTCTACAAAGCCTCTAAATAAAGAAAAACATTTGATAAAGGTTGGGATAGGCCCCGCCTCAACAAACTGTACAATAAAGACGTAAGCTCTAGACATGTACAAAGCCCCGAAGCAACCTGGAGCTTGGTGACAACAGCTGAATATCCCGTACTCCTACTGGGGAGATCTACCAACACATGTACCTGCAGCATGAAATGTAGGTCCCCCGTAAGGGATGTCAATACGAGATAATGTAATGAGTATGTAAGGTAGGATATACTGTATATCAAGTAACAACTCAAATGAAACTGTACACTGGTGTAACATAAGAGACCACCTTTAATTGTACTGTGGGATCATGTACTTTATGTTCTTTATATTACTTTACCTTTACTGTAAAATTTGTACTGTAAAATATGTGCACAACTGTAATACAAATGACCAACTGATCAGTGGTGAAACTGTGTCGGGTTCGTCCCTGGATAGGTTATACTCAACCCCTCGGGCTACCCCCCGTTGATAGGATCGTCCCTGGCTAGATTATACTCAACCCCTCGGGCTACCACCTATCAAAAACTGTATACTGTATCTTTCAATTACCTTTGAGATGATTCTTTTGGTGGCCATAATATTGGAGCTGTAGGACTGTGTATGTAGCATGTAACATGTGGATAATCGCACAAGACAATATGACAATGAAAAGAGTACATTACACAAATGATGAAATGCGTATGAAATGGAACAACTCATGAACTTTATAGTGAAATAGAAACTTATGTAACTTGATACCCAAACATCTATGCATATTTGAAGGTCACTATATACGAAATCATATGAACATGTAAAAGAGTGGAGACATGGTCAATAGTTGCGTCGGAGGTGGCAAATGCCTTTATGTATCAAGGAGACATCTATGTTTCATGCCAAGTGATACGAAATCAAGTAACCTTACCTACCTCATCGTCGGACCTTGTTACAACCTCAAGATGACCTTCTCTTCTTCCAAATACTTATCTACAATATAGTAAGGGATAAAACTAGCATTAGCAGCCAATAGACACATCTTGGCAGCCCAGTTACATAACAAAACAACACACGGGCAGCAAGCGGGTGTTTATAAATCCAAGCATATTCCTTTAACCTTTCCGCCTCTAATTGTAATTTCCAACACACATTCACATATACACATCATGACAAGCCTGTGTTAATGCCATAAAAGCCTTACAATAGCCCATAAAGCACAACACATCACAATTCCATACAATCTAAAAACGGACAGCATAACATTACCTTCCTTCGCTACATTTTGACGTCGACTATCCCAAACCTATTCCAACTTTAACCAAACTTTTCCAGCAACATTTACACATAAAAACAGCCTTTAAATCAGTCCCCAAACAGTAGAGAATCAGTCATTAAGGACGTGGGCTAATAGCCTTATATATAACAGCCCACAAGTTCCAATTAACATAACGCTTAACATACACGATAAAACGTGCTTGTTAAATGAAACCAAAACTAGGAAAACAACCTTAGGGTGATGCTTATAACTCAAACCATGTTAATAACACTAAGTTCTCTTCATAATACAACTTACAAACCATAGAGAAATCACCAAAACAAAAAGGAAAAGGTGCAACAACTTTCTGCAC
>JAOTQR010097249.1:0-30174 GCA_025774065.1 Solanum ossicruentum | reverse complement strand
TTCACTAAAGTGGTCTCTCCTTACACATGGATTATATTCTATATAAGCATGGTTTTACTTCAAGCATCATTCATGCATGCCATATTGCTATATGCTTATTCATTACCTATGTTATGCATTTTGATTATGGTGCTTATCACTTGTTGCATTGTATCCTACATACTTAGTACATTCAAATGTACTAACACATACTCTATTCCTACATGATGTCACCATATATAAATCGGAGGCCCGCTTGAGCCCTAATCCACGTGGCTAGTACGACTCCACTCAAGCTTTTTGATGAGTCCTCCATTCTGGGGACATTGCTTATTATGTCATGTTATGTTCTAAGACTACTTTTCTTTCATGTAAATGTTGACTTTGAGGGTGAGCCCAGTTGTTTGTCTTGGCCACCACTCTTATCTATGTAGTAGAGATGTTGTCAGACATGTCATGTGTAATGTTATGAGCTTTGACTCTCTCTTGACTCTTGATGTTCATGATATAGAAGTTGTCTCTTAGCCCCGTTATCCCTATTTTACTCTATTGTTGTTGTATTTTATTTCTTCCACAATCAAGGATGTGTAATGATATGTTAAGAGGCTTGTTTGGGGTCCCTTTGGGTTCACCTTGAGCCGTGTCATGTCTAGGCTTATGTTGTGACAAAATTGATATCAGAGCACTTGGTTATTAGATCCTCGGACCAACACACCGCGTCGATTAGAGTCTTTTTCATGATTGTGTTGTGCACAACAACTATGAGAAAGAGGCTTGAGTCATTTAGGAAATGTTCCCCTTCTTCTTACTCTATATCGTGCTATAGAAGTTGAGGCAAGGTTTTCCCCCATAACGATTGTCCTTTGCTATGCTAGATTATGCCTAACACGAGAGAGAGAAGAGCCCGCATGCCCGAGGGGAAACTGGCTAATGGAGAGCTTCGGGATGCCCTCACTTTGCTTGCACAAATTGTGGTTAACCAAGCCAACCAAGGGGCCCAAGCCCTCATACTTCTACACCAGCATCTCAGGTGAGAGATTTCATGAGGATGAATCCCTAGGAATTCCATGGGTTAAAGATGAGTGAGGAACCTCAAGAGTTCATTGATGAGGTTTACAAGATTTTGGCTATCATGGGTGTGAGGTTGGAGGATAAGGTGAAGTTGGCGGCCTACTAACTCAAAGGGTTAGAACAAATATGGTATAATTAATGGAAAGAGGAGAAGGGCGTTCAACAATGTGGTACTTTGGGAGGAGTTCAAGGCGGCCTTCATTAATCAATTCTTCCCTCTTGAGCTTAGGGAGGCCAAAATTTATAAATTTAAGACAAGGGTCTATGATTGTAAGGGAGTATGCCCTCATGTTCAACCAACTTTCAAAATATGCTCCACATTCGGTGGCCGACTCAAGGTCTAGGATGAACAAGTTTGTGATAGGTGTTTCGGACTTGGTGATCGAGGAGTGTCGGTCCACCATGTTGATTAGTGACATGGATTTGTCCCTTTTGATGACTATGCTGAGCAAATGGAGAAGGAAAAGTTGAGAAAGAGAAGGGGTCACGAGGCCAAGAGGGCCTGTTTTAAGGGAAAGTTCCATAGTCGAAAGGGTGGCTGGTTCTATCAAGGCCAAGGGTCTTCTCATGCATTTCAAAAGAGAGTTGCCAATGATTTTCCAAGGGCTCAAGGTATTGGAGGTTAATGGTTGGTGTTCGAAATGTGGTAAGGGTCGTAGTGTCCCATGCTTGAGGGATACTAATACATGTTATGGGTCTGGAGAAATTAGGCATAAGATGTTGGATTGCCCTCAAAATCATAAAAAGGGTAAGGAGGTTTGTCCATAAGGTGATAGTGTGGTTCTTTTGGGGAGAGGTGGCCTACAAGATGGTGCTCCACGGTACAACCAGTTTTATGCTTTGCATGGGAGGCAAGGGGTTGGTAAGGTGCCTAACGTTGCTATGATATGTTGAAAATCTTTGATTTTGATATTGAAAATCTTTGATTTTGATCAGGGTTCCACTCTTTTTTTCTTTACCCCCTTTGTTGCCAAAAAGTTCCATGTTGAACCTGAATTGATATTTGAGTCATATGAGTTATCTACTCTTATTGGTATATCTATTGTTGCAAGGAAGGTTTATAGAGATTGTCCCATTTGCATTTTGCATAAAGTATTGCCTTGTGATCTTGTTGAGTTGGACATGGTTGATTTTGATGTCATTCTTGAGATGGATTGGTTGCATGCATACTAAGCTTCTGTTGATTGTAGAACCCGTAGGGTCAAATTTCAATTGCCAAAATGAACCCTTCCTTGGGTGGGAGAGTCATGATGTGGTATCGTTGAGTGAAGGTTCATCTCTTACATTAAAGCCCATAAGTTGGTCTCTAAGGGGTGTATTTACATACATTGTGAGGGTTAGTGATGTAGAGTCCAAAGTCCTTCCCATAGAGTTGGATCCGGTTGTAAATGAGTTTCTTGATGTCTTTCCAAAATGACCTTCTCATGTTCCTCTTGAAAGGGAAATAGATTTTGGTATATACCTCCTTCCTGATACTCAACCCATCTCTATTACCCCTTACATATGGCCCCAGTGGAGTTAAAGGAGTTGAAAGAACAATTGAGGGACTTGTTGGAGAAGGGTTTCATTAGGCCTAGCCAATCATCTTAGGGTGCACCAGTGCTGTTTGTGAAGAAGAAGGATGGGTCTCTTAAAATTTGTATTGACTACCAGTAAGTTAATAGAGTTACCATCAAAAATAGATATCCTCTTCCAAGAATTGATGATTTGTTTGACCAATTGCAAGGGGGTAGCCACTTCTCTAAGATTGATATTCGGTCCAGGTACCGTCCAGTGAAGGTAAGGGAGTGTGATATTCCTAAGATGACCTTTTGGACTAGGTATGAGCATTATGAGTTTGTTGTGATGTCATTTGGGTTGACCAATTCACCAACTATCTTCATGGATCTTATGAATAGGGTTTCCAAACCCTACCTTGATTCATTTATTGTGGTATTCATTGATGATATTTCGATCTATTCACATAATGAGGAGGAGCATATGAGTCATTTGAGGGTAGTGTTGTAAAGATTGAGGGAAGAGAAATTGTATGCTAAATATGAGAAGTGTGAATTTTGGTTGAAAGAAGTTGCCTTCCTAGGTCATTTGGTGTCGGGGGATGGTATTAAGGTGGATCCTAAGAAGACTTATATTATTAAAATTTGGCCTAAATCATTGACCCCGTCGGATATTATGAGCTTCTTGGGTCTAGCGGGTTACGACCGGAGATTTGTGAATGGGTTCTCTTCTTTTTTTTCTCCTATGAAAGAATTGACTCAAAAGAAGGCTAAATTTGTGTCAACCTAGGAGTGTGAGAGGAGTTTCAAAACATTAAAAGATAAGCCTATATCCGCTCCTATATTGTCACTACCGGATGAGCTCGAGGGGTTTGTTGTGTATTCTGATACCTCTAGAGTTGGTTTGGGTTGTGTTCTAATGCAAAATGGAAAGGTCATAGCCTACTCTTAGGCAACACAAGGTGCACGAGAAGAACTATCCTACCTATGATCTTGCACTAGCCGCCATGGTGTTTGGATTAAAGATATGACGTCATTATTTGTATGGGGTGCATGTTGATGTGTTCACCGATCATAAGAGCCTCCAATATATTTTCACTCAAAATCATCTTAACTTGAGACAAAGAAGGTGGTTTGAAATTCTTAAGGATTATGATATGAGTGTGCATTATCATCCAGGTAAGGCTAATATTGTGGTGGATGCTTTGAGTAGGGTGTTTATGGGTAGCCTAGCTCATGTTGATGATGGTGGCAAGGAGGTGGCTATGGAGATCCATCGGTTAACAAGGTTGGGAGTTAGGTTAGAAGGAGTTGATAATGGTAGTGTTGTTGTTGATGGTTCTAAATCTTCATTTATTGAGGAGATGAAAGCTAAGCAAGATCTTGACCCCGCTTTTTTGGAATTCAAAGCATTGTTAAAGGATCGTAAGGTGGAGATTTTCTTCTAAGGGGGATATTGTGCCCTTAGATACCAAGGTTGATTGTGTGTGCCTTGTGTTGATAACTTAAAGGAAAAGATTCTTGATGAGGCTCATGGTTCTTCTTATTCAATAAACTCCGAGTCTACTAAAATGTATAGAGATTTAAGAGAGGTATATTAGTGGGGTGGCATGAAGAAAGACATTGCAAAATTTGTGTTCGGTTGCCATCGTTGCAAACAAGTCAAAGCTGAACATCAAAGGCCGGTGGCCTTACCCCAGACATAGAGATTATTACTTGGAAGTGAGAAGAGATTAATATGTATTTTGTGGTTGGGTTGTGCAATACTAGAAAGGGTTTTGATTCTATATGGGTTGTGGTTGATAGGATGATGAAATCGGCTCACTTTCTACCGATTAAGACCATATATGGGGCTGAAGAGTATGCTAGGTTGTATATCCATGACTTGGTGAGATAGGATAGGGTTCTTTATCCATCATATCGGATCGTGGTGCTTAATGTACTTCACATTTTTAGAGATCTTTCCAAAGGGGTCTTGGTACAAAGGTTAAATGTAGTATGGCCTTCCACACTCAAATGGATGGCCAAGCCGAAAGGACTACCCAAACCATTGAGGATATACTTAGAGCTTGTGTATTGGAGCTTAAGGGTAGTAGGGATGATCATCTTTCATTGATTGAGTTTGCATATAATAATAGCTATCATTCTAGAATCAGTATGGCTCCTTTTGAGGCTTTCTATGGTAGACGTTGTAGATCACCTATTGGGTGGTTTGAGGTTGGAGAGGTGGCTCTATTGGGTATGCATCTGGTTATGGATGATATGGAGAAGGTAAGGATGATTAGGGAAAGGTTGAAAACAACCCAAAGTCGCCAAAAGTCTTATGCCGATGTGAGAAGAAAGGATCTTGAATTCAAGGTTGGTGATTGGGTTTATTTGAAGGTGTCACCCATAAAGGGTGTGGTCCGTTTTGGTAAGAAGGGCTAGTTGAGCCCTAGATATGTGGGTCCTTATAGTGTGATGATAAGAATTTGTGTAAGATGGCCTACGAGTTAGATTTGCCTAGAGAAATGGAATTGGTTCATCCAATCTTTCACGTGTCTATATTGAGGAAGTGTGTGGGTGATCCTAATGCTATTGTGCCTCTTGAGGTTTTGGGGGTAGTTGAAGACGAGTTAATATATGAAAAGGTTCTAGTAAAGGTCTTGTATTGGCAAGTAAAGAGGCTGAGGAATAATGAAGTTGCTTCCATGAAGGTCCTTTGAAGGAACCAAGAAGTCGAAAGTGATACTTGGGAGGCTGAAGTAGATATGAAAAAGTGATACCCTTATCTTTTCCACTCCACTCAAGCCTAAGGCATTGATCTAATTCCCCTATGTGATTTCAAGTTTTAAGTTTATCCCTCATGTCATTGCATACATTCATGTTTAAATTGGCAAGTCCATGATGATTTTACACTTATGTTGAGATTTTTGAAATGATGTTTAAGTGCATCGTTGCATCCTTATGTGGGCTGAAAATGTCATATTTGCATCTCTCATATACATCTCTTTGACATTCCGGAATGAATGTTACCAAGGGGGAGATATTGAAACGACGCCAAAAAGTACCCGAAAATATGCCTTGAAAGTGCCCAGAATCGTAATTTCCATATATCTCAAAATACGAGCACGATATCAAAAGTTCGACTTCATATACTTGTTCAGGAGGTCAAATTGAGTGAAAAATAGGTCTAACCCTAATTTTAGAGCAAACGAATCATAATTTAAATTCCCAAAAATTAGTTTCCAGAGAGCATTTCGTGCCCCTGGCTCGATGTGCCAAAGGCGCGCTATAGTGTAAATTTGCCTTGTTTTTCTATCTCAATTCAAGGCTTTGGGTCTTGGACCCAAGTGTTCCCATGCGTGAAAATGCCTATACTTAGTCTTATTTCACCTTATATCATTCAAGACATTCCCAAATACTCTCTCAAACACATAGCCAATATTTCATCTCCTATTCAAGTCTCAAAACTCATCCGAATCTTAAGGTTTTCAATCAAGCTTCAAGTCTCCATCTCCAATCTTCTTCAAGGATTCTCCAAATATCAAGGTATATGGGTTTCTTTCATGGGTTTTTTCACCCATGATATCTAAGCTTCTCTTTGCCCTAAATTGCATGATTTAAAGTTGATTTACTCATGGGTCTTATTTATTATGAATTTCACTGCACACTGTGTTGGAGTTTCATGAAATTATGATTGTTTTAGCATGTTTTGATCTATGAATCTAAGGTCTATTGTAAGACTTGATGGAGCGCTTTGATATACATTACTTGAGGGTGTTATCAATCTCCTATTGATGGTTTTACATTGAATTTTGTAGCATGATTCTACTCTTAAAATGCATGGTTTTACACTTGCACTATACACCCACCAAGTGTTTGATAAAATATCCGGGTTATGATTTCTTGAGGAATTGAGGGTCTAATACGTGTTTATTTGAATGAATATATGATGATGAAAGGAATGCATGTATATGATATTATCTCTATTTTGTTAGAGAGAATGATCAAGCCTCACTCGAGAGGTGGCAGGCTCGTGCAACCATATCGAGGGGTTTGTACCTTGATAACCATGTTGGGGGGTTTTGTACTCCATCAACCATATTGGGGGGGGGTTGTACCTCATCAACCATGTTGGGGGATTTGTACTTGATCTACCACATGAAGGGGTTTGTACCTCATGTGCCTCTCCAAGGAGGTGGAAGGCCTTGGATATTCACTAAAATGGTCTCTCCTTACACATGGATTATGTTCTATATAGGCATGATTTTACTTCAAGCATCATTCATACATGCCATATTGCTATATGCTTATTCATTGCCTATGTTATGCATTTTGATTATGGTACTTATCACTTGTTGCATTGCATCCTACATACTTAGTAGATTCAAACGTACTAATGCATACTCTATGCCTACATGATGTCACCATGTAAGAGATAGAGCCTTGCTTGAGCATCCCCATCCACGTGGCTAGTACAACTTCACTCAAGCTTGTTGGTGAGTCCTCTATTCCGGGGACATTTCTTATTGTCTCATGTTATGTTTTAAGATTACTTTTCTTTCATATAAATGTTGACTATAAGGGTGAGCCCAGTTGTTTGTCTTGGCCCTGACTCTTATCTATGTATTAGAGGTGCTATCGGACATGTCATGTGTAATGTTATGAGGTTTGACTCTCTCTTGACCCTTGATGTTTATGATGTGTAAGTTGTCCATTAGTCCCTTTATCCTTACTTTACTCATTTATTATTGTATTTTATTGCTTTCACAATCAAGGATGTGTAATGATATGTTAAGAGGCTCGCTTGGGGTCCCTTCGGGTTCCCCTTACGCCGTGTCATGTCTATGACCTAGGCTTGGTTCGTTACATCTTATGCCGATTGAGATCATAACCCTGCTATGTACAAAGTATTTTTGGTATTTATGTATCATGAATTTCATAGCATATCAATATTATATTCTTTCCTATATACTTCTTTCTATACATGTGCTCTTGTCATCTAACATTGATTGCAGATCAAAGAGTTCATAAGCATTTGCTTGCCTGCATACTTAGTACATTCAAACTACTAACACGTACTTTTTCCTATATGATCTAACTATGTAAGGACTAGAGACTATCTTCATCTACCTCTTGATAGTTAGATTGGATTATGACAATTGCTAGTGGTGAGTCCTATACTTCAAGAGTAAGACCTAGCTACTATCTACCTATTATGCCATTTGCATTTATGTCTTTACTTCGAGGGTGAGCCTGATACATGTCTTGGCGCCCATCCTATTCTATGACTTTTGAGGCATTGTTGAACATCATGTAAGCTCTATGTTCGAGCTTGATGTATACTATGCTATTTGCTTGTGGAGACTAGGGTTACTTCTATATCATGTCGTTGATGTTATGAATATATGTTCATGATGAAATGTGGAAATATGGAAAGTCCTAAGTCACTTCTATCCCCATAGCGTAAGTCATACTTATCGCCTTTTAGTACTTATGTTCTATGTGAATCCATGAAAATATCTATCCCTATGACATCCCTATAACATGAATCATACTTACCCGCGCCTCAAAACTATGTGTTTGTTGTTTAATTATATGCTTAAGAGTCGATGATGTGTATATGGATGCTATGAGGCTTGTTTGGGGACTCTCAGGTTCCCATTCACCATATCGCTCCTAGGCCCTAGGCTTTGATCTTGACAAGCCTGGTGTCAAAGCACTAAGATTTTAATATAATCCTTAGAGTCTAACATGCTGAGTCGAGTAGAGTCCTATTCATAGGTGTGAAGTGCACCATGCCTATGAGTGGGAGGCTATGATGGCATTTTAGAAATTATCTCACTTCTTCATTTCTAATGTCATGCTTGGGACCATGTATTAAGATTTCCTAAATTTAACGATGTTCTTGATTCCTTATAGAAGAGGCCTCCAAGAAGAGCTCCTCTACCAAGGCAGGCTTAGATTAATAAAAACTAAGTCCCTTAAGAACCTATGGGGAGTCGATTACCGAGGATGAATTCCAGACGACCTTTTCCATGCTTGCCCAAGTGGTAACCAGGCTAGGTAAGCCAACCCTCCTCCTCATACTTCCACTCTAGCTGCTAGAGTAAGTGATTTTAACTGGATGAATCCTCTGGAGTTTTATGGGTCAAACGCTGATATGGATGCCCAAGACTTCATTGATAAACTCTCTAAGTTGTTAACTATAATGGGGTGACTTTCGAAGAGAAAGCTGAAGTAGCTGCCTATCAGTTGAAGGATGTGGCTGATGTGATGTCAAAATATAACACTTTTGATGCTTAAAACTTGAAATTTTATGTGTTCTCAATGCAATGTTAATGGATTTGATATGCTTTTATGGTTGTTTTGTAGGATTTCAGGGTTGGCATTATTTGTGGGCAAAATATGCAGAAGTTGCTGAATTTGAAGATCCACGAGAACCTTTACGGGCTATAGAGTATTCGACGAGGCATAAAGGAGGTTTCGTGTGTAATTCCAGTGAGGGGTGTATTTCTAAAGTTGGATCTACGAACATGCAGACAAGTTGTAAAAGACATTACGAGATGTAGATTCAGTGTCATACCTTGAGGATCAAAAGATGAGGACTTTATGAAGTTTCATCAGATGAGACCCCCCTACGGTGCATAAAACTTTTTACGAGTCGTAGAGAGGTTTCATAGAAGCCAAGTCTAGAATTGAAGCAACAGTTCACGAAAGCCTGACTACGAGCCATAAACTATTATACAACCCGTAGAGTACCTCGTAGAGCCTGTTGACCCAGTTGTTCTATTTTATTTTGGATTTGTGTTTTAAACACTATAAATAGGTTTTTAGGTTATTTTTCTTAGAGAGAGAGGAGAGAACGAAGAAAGAAACACTAGAGTGTTGGACAAACACTTCTAAACATTATTTTATCTTCTAATTTCAATCTTGTAATTCTCATTGAAGAGTTAGATTTTCTTGTGCTTGATTTTATTGTGCAAGTGCTCTATTATGTTATTTAAATTCGTACGTCTTGTATTTACACTGATCATGAGTAGCTAAATCAACAATTATGGTTGTGAGAACCACGAAAAACTAACAAGGTAAAATTAGATTGTTCATAATTCTTGAAAAGTGTGAATACATGTATTAATTAAAACTCTTTGTTTTGAATACTTTCTTATGTGGCCAACATTAGAACCCACCTAATGTTACTGACTAGAACAAGGTAGAAATGAATAAGAAAAGATATTAATTAACAGGACTAGATCAATATTTCTTATCTAACTAACCAAACTTGGCCAAGGGGAGTTTTGCTGGGACAATAGGTAAGGGTTTGTAATGTCACACTACGGGAATAGACAAAATCACGTAATGAACTTCTCTTTTTGCCTGGGCTAAAGGGTTTAACTTACCGTTCTGCATGCTGCATGTTGGAAAATTTTTTTGTTATCCGGTGATATTAAGCTTGGGAATCATGGGGAACACAATATGGTAGTTCCTCTCCATATTGGTTTAACACTTGTTGTAGGCTAGAATTACTTTCTACTAGTTATAATCAAACCCCTCTTTTTAGGGAGATAAGTTGGTTCATATACCAAAATTGCAATTGAATTCTTCTAGGTCTACCATATTCTCTTGGGTTCGACCCTAACTTTAGTTAGGTTATATATCTTAACAACAACCGCTTTAGCCTAAAAAAGAAGGTGTAGCTTGGGCGACATCAAGATTTTGGCGTCGTTGCCGGGGAATACGACTAGACTTGTCTAATTTAAGTAATTTGGGAATTAATCCTTATTTGTCTCGTTTTATGATTTTTGTAGTTTCTATTTTCTTTCAGGGTATAGGTGAATTGTATGCTTATCACGAGAAGTTGAGGCATACCCTTGACTCTGTTTGACCTAAAGATCCAGAGAAGGCTGAGAAGAATGGCCCAAGATAATGCAAATAACACGAAAAATGCAGCTCTTAACCGGAATGAGAATGAGAATGCAAACAATGAAAACCCACCTCCTCTTGTGGACATTGCTCCTTACCAACAAGACTTTAATGCCGAAGCTTATTAGTGAAGTCAATATCGGCTTAACCCTATGGCTATAGAGGTGACTGGAGCTATTGTGTTACCACCATTACCAGCTAACACAAAGTTCGTGATTTTGAGTGGGTTGCTTCAGATACTGCGAAACCGTGGGTTGTTCACAGGCCTACCATCAGAGAATCCCAATTGCCATCTACACAATGTTGTATTTGTCTGCAAGATTATGATGGGAACACAAAATCTGTCTATGGATGCTTTGGAAATTTATGTTTTTCGATTATCATTTATAGGCAATGCAATATTATAGCTATCCGAGCTCCCATAAAGTTTGATCACCAGTTGGAATGAGTTGCAGAAGGCCTTTTCGGAGAGGTACTTCCTAAGATTGAAGAAGCTCAAGTTGAAAGACCAAATCAACAACTTTAAGCAACTTCTTGATGACTCAATCAGTACTACTTGGGAGCCGTTCATGAAGTGCTTGAGGAGTGTCCTGGACTACAAAATTGCTGATAATGCCTTGGTGGAAATCTTCTACAGAGCTCTACATATAAATAGTGAAACATATGCTGACACTATCTTGGGGGCATATTAGTAGATTCTTTATTTGTAGAGATTGTCGAGCATCTAGATATGGTGGCCAAATTGAATCGTGTGTTGGAATACACTTCTCACCAAACGCCTGAGTACGGATGGTATAAGCCCGAAGTAAGCCAAGGCAAATAAGGAGATCATGCAAATGTTTGCTTAGAATGTCACGACCCAAGCCTAGGGCCTAGACGTAACACGGCGAATGGGGAACCCGAAGGAACCCCAATCAAGCCTCTCAAGTTATCATTACACATTATTGGTCACAAAAGCATGTAGACATAACACAAGCATAAGGGGAAAAGGGGTCTAAGGGATAGCTTGCAAAACAACATCGATAAGGGCTAAGGAGTCATAGCTCATATCATAGATACACAACTTGTCCAACAAACACCTCTAGATACATAGATAGAGCGGGGGCCAAGACAAAGTAACCAAGCTCACCCTTATCATCAAAACATAAGAAAGCGTCTTAATACATAGATAAAGCAGCATACACTAAGGTCCCCAGAGTGGAGGACTCACAAAATAGCTTTAAGTAAGACCAATCTAGACACGTGGATGAGGAGGATGATCAACTTGAGCACCAATTCCTACATGGTGATATCATGTAGGAAAAAGTATGTGTTAGTACATTTGAATGTTCTAAGTATGTGAGATGCAATGCAACAAGTGATAAGCTTCATAATCAACATACATAACAATAGACAATAGGCATGATATAGCAATATGACATGGATGATCAATGCATAGGTAAAACATTCGTAAATAACTCATGCTCATATAAGATATTATAAGTGAAGAATAGACCAAGCTAGATTTCCATCCTTGGTTAGTTGATGATGGTCACACCCCATCATCCTAGGTGGCATAGTAGAAATCCTTCACTTGGTTGATGATGGTCTCAGCCCATCATTCTAGGTGGTGAAGTACAAACCCCTCACATGTTTGATGAGTACAAACCCCCAACTCAGTTGATGATGGTCACACCCCAATCATCTTAGGTGGTATCGTACAAACCCCTCACATGGTTGATGAGTACAAAACCCCAACTTTGTTGATGATGGTCACACCCCAATCATCCTAGGCAGTGCGGTACAAACCCCTCATTTGGTTGATGAGGACAAACCCCCAACTCAGTTGATGATGGTCACACACCTATCATCCTAGGTGGTGTGGTACAAATCCCTCACATGGTTGTGTATGGTCTATTACAACACTTTATACAGAATTCATCATTTTCATATGCTCATTTCATCATCATATAGTCAATCATATCATATCTCATGCTTTGGACCTTCATTTCCACAAGAAATCCTAGCTGGACATTTTATCAAATACTTGAGGTGTGTGTAATGGGGGTAAAAGACCATGCAATTTAGAGATGAAATAATCCAAGAAAATTTATAGTAAAACCATCAATCAATACCTTGCAACATTCCCAGGACATTCACATCAAAATCCCTTATCAAATCCCATATTAGATCCAATATTTGGAGCTCAAAACATGCTAAAACAACCATACTTTCGTGAACTAATATAACTATATAGTAAATTTCTCAATATACAAGATCCACATGTAAAATTAACTTTAAATCATGCAATATTAATCAAACAGAGACTTAGACACCATGGGTGGAATGACCCAATGGTTCAACACCACATACCTTAGCTTTGGAGAATTTCTTGGTGAAGTTTGAAAATGGAGGCTTGAAGCATGAAGAAAATCCTTAGTTCTAGATGAGGGTTTTGAGTCTTGAATTTTGGAGTGAAAATATGGCTAAGTGTTTTGGGGAGTATTGGAAAATATTTAGGATGATATAAGGGTGAAATTTGGCTAAGTATAGATAAAAACATGTTTGTAAAACTTGGGCCTAACACTTGGAATATTTTGGGTCGCATAGGAAAACATTGCTAGGCAAAATATACCTCTCTGTGTCATGGAGAGGACGCGGAGAAGGAATTACACTAAAGCGCTCCCTTGGTGCGTCGCGGAGGGAACACATAAACCTCACTGGAATTCATCACTTAAAAATTTATAATTGCTAATCCTTCTCTCTTAAATTGGGGTAGACCCTTTTAAACCTAATTTTGACCTCTTGATCACAAATATGAAGTTGGATTTTCGAAATAGTCAACAGTTTTTAAGATATACAAAAATTAAAATTCTGAGCATTTCGAGACATGTTTTGGGGAACTTTTTGGGGTCGTTACAATATCTCTCCCTTGGGAACATTCGTCTTCGCATATAAAAGAGATGCACAAGGCAAGATTGATCAAGAGCAAATCAGCCCCAACACGAATGCAACTTAACATGTAAAACACCATTTTCAAATGCTCAACATAAGTGTAAAATCATCATAAGTTTACCAACTTAAACATGAATGCATATAAATGACATAGGGGCAGAAATATAAGACTTGAGATCACATGGCGGACTTAGGATTAGTACCTTAGGATTGAGTGAAGCGGAAAAAATGAGGATATCGCTTTTACATGTCTGCGTCGGCCTCCCATGTAGAACTTTGAACTTATTAGTTCCTCCAAAGGACCTTAATAGATGCCACCTCCTTGTTCCTCAATCTCTTTACTTGACTATCCAAGATCTGAACCAAAACCTCTTCATAGGTCAAGTTATCCCCCACAACACCCACAACATTAAGAGGCACAATGACATTAGGGTCACCAACACATTGTCTTAACATAGATACATGGAACGGCGGATGAACTAAATTCATTTCACTAGGCAACTTCAACTCATAAGCTACCTTGCCAACCCTCTCTATCATCTCATAAGGACCAACATACCTTGGGCTCAACTTCCCTTTTTTACAAAATGGACCATACCTTTCATTGGAGAAACCTTCAAATAGACCTAATCACCCAGTTGAAACTCTAGGTCTATCCTCCTTACATCGGTATAGGATTTTTGTCGACTTTAGGGTATCCTTAACCCTTCTGTAATCATCCTAACCTTCTCAAGAGCATCCGTAACTAGATCTGGCCTCAATAAAGCCACCTTTCCAATCTCAAACCAACCCACTGGTGATCTACAATGTCTGCCATAAAGGGCCTCAAAAGGATCCATACCGATGCTATAGTGATAGCTATTGTTGCTGGCAAACTTAATCGATGGAAGATGGTCATCCCAACTAACTTTAAGCTCCAAGACACAAGCCCTAAGCATATCCTCAAGTGTTTTAATTGTCCTTTCGGCTTGGCCATCCGTTTGAGGGTAGAAGGCCGTGCTAAGGTGAAATTGGTACCAAGACCCCTTTGAAAAGACATCTAAAAGTGTGAAGTAGATTATGAACTACGATCCAATATAATGGATAAAGGAACCCCATGTAACCTCACTAACTCATGGATGTACAACCTTGCATACTCTTCAGTTCCATATGTAGTTTTAACCATTGGTAAGTAAGCCAATATCGTGATCTTATCAACCACCACCCATATAAAATCAAACCCTTTCCTAGTCTTGGGCAACCCAACCACAAAATCCTTATTAATTACCTCCCACTTCCAAGTAGGAATCTCTATGTCTTGGGTTAGGCCACTCGACTTTTGATGTTCAGCTTTGACTTATTGACAATTATGGAAACCGGGAAGAAGTTTAGTAATGTTCCTCTTCATGCCTCCCCACCAATACATATCCCTCAAGTCTCTACACATTTTGGTGGAGCCGAGGTGGATAGAATAAGAAGAGTTATGGGCCTTATCAAGAATTCTCTCCCTCAAACCATCAAAATGACATACACAACCTACCTTGGTATCTAAGGGTCCCATCTCTCCCTTGGGAGAAAACCTCTATTTTTCCCTCTTTCACCAAGGCCTTCAACTCAAGCAAGGAGGAGTCTAGATCTTGTTTTGCTATCACCTCATCAACCAAGGAAGATTTAGAACCATCAACAATAACTACATCATTATCCATATCTTCCAACCTAACCCTTGATCTAACCAATCTATGCTCCTCCCTATCCATCTCCCTATCACCACCATCCACATAAGCTAGGATACCCATAGACACCTGACTCAAAGCATTCGCCACAACATTTGCCTTACCCGTATGATAATGCACACTCATGTCAAAATCTTTGAGAAGTTCTAGCCACCTTCTTTGTCTCAAGTTGAGATCTTTTTGTGTGAAGGCATATTAAAGGCTATTATGATCGGTGAAGACATCAACATGCACACCATACAAATAATGATGCCAAATTTTTAACGCAAACATCACGATGGCTAATTCAAGATCATAGGTAGGGTAGTTCCTTTCATACACTTTGAGTTGCCTAGAAGCATAAGCTATGACCTTACCACTTTGCATTAGCACACAACATAAACTAAATCTAGATGCATCACAATGCATAACAAAACCCTCAAGCATATCTAGTAGTGAAAATATAGGAGCGGACACAAATCTATCTTTCAATGTTTGGAACCTTTCCTCACATTCATCAGTCCACACAAACTTAATCTTCTTTTGAGTCTATTTTTTCATAGGGGAAGCAATGGAGGAGAACCCATTCACAAATCTTCTATACTAACCCACAATCCTAAAAAGCTCCTAATATCCGACGGGGTCAATGGTCTAAGCCAATTCCTAATCACATCGGTCTTCTTAAGATCTACTTTAATGCTATTCCCCGACACCACATGACCCAAGAATGCAACCTCCTTCAACCAAACCTCATACTTGTCATATTTAGCATGCAATCTCTCCTCCCTCAATTTTTGCAACACAACCCTCAAATGGCCCATATGCTTGTCCCTACTATGCGAATAGACCAAAATATCATCAATGAAGACCACAACAAAGGAATCAAGGTAGGGTTTGAAGACCCTATTCATTAGGTCCATGAAGATGGCCGGTGCATTAGTCAACCCAAAGGACATCAACACAAATTCATAGTGCCTATATCTAGTCCAAAAGGCCGTCTTGGGAATATCACACTCCCTCACCCTCCCTTGATGGTACCCAGGGATTGAAGATCAATCTTATATAAAAAGCTAGCCCCTTGCAACTAGTCAAACAAGTCATTAATTTTTAGAAGAGGATATCTATTCTTCATAGTAACCCTATTGATTTTCGA
Organism: Solanum ossicruentum; assembly: GCA_025774065.1. Lineage (NCBI taxonomy): Eukaryota > Viridiplantae > Streptophyta > Magnoliopsida > Solanales > Solanaceae > Solanum > Solanum ossicruentum. Next base: position 13,945 of record JAOTQR010097249.1, on the reverse strand, counting down.
TAATCAATGCACATTCTAAGTGAGCCATCCTTCTTTTTTACTAACAACACCGGAGCACCCGAGGTGATTGACTAGGTCTAATAAATCCCTTTTCCAACAAATCTTTCAATTGCTCTTTTAACTTCTTCAACTCCACTAGGGCCATATGGTAAGGGGGAATGGAGAAAGGTTGAGTATTGGGAAGAAGATCTAAGCCAAAGTTTATCTCCCTTTTGGGAGGGGCACAAGGAAGGTCATTCGGGAAGACATCTAGAAACTCATTTACAATGGGGGACCGACTCAATTGAAGAGATCTTGGACTCCATATCTTTAACCCTCAAAAGATGATACAAACACCCTTTAGAAATCAACTTATGGTCTTTAATGCATGAAATGAATCTACCTTGACCACCACATCTTGACTTTCTCACTCAAGAACGGGTTCATTTGGAAATTTAAACTTGACCCTACGGGTTCTACAATCAATGGAAGCATAGTATGCATGCAACCAATCCATCCCAAGAATGACATCGAAGTCTATCATGTCTAATTTGATAAGATAACAAGGTAACAACTTATTCAAAATGCAAATAGGACAACTTCTATAAACTTTCCTAGCAACAATACAGGCACCAATAGGAGTAGACACTTCATATGACTCGTGCAATAACTCGGGAACAACATGGAACTTTTTTAGCAACAAGAGGAGTAACAAAGGAAAGAGTACCACCCAGATCAATCAAAGAATATACATCAAAGTCAAAGATTTACAACATACCGGTAATAACATCGGGGACCTCACCAACCCCTTGCCTCCCATGTAGAGCATAAAATAGGTTGTGCCTTGGGGCACCACCTTGAGGACCACCTCTTCGCAATGGGACTGCATTAGCACCCCAGACCTTGCCACATTTTCTTGGACAATCCACGTTCTTGTGACCCCCACATTCAAAACATGTGTTAGAACCATTCAACAATGGACATCCACGCTTCCTTCCACATCTAGGACATGCCTATATAGGAGCCACACCACCAACAACTTGAGGCCTAGGGAAGTCATTGGCAAACCCCCTATTAGTATCATGAGAAGGCCCTTGGCCTTGGTGAAATCTAGCATCCTTTTGGAACTTGCCCTCAAAACGGGCCCTCTTGGCCTCATGGCCCCTTCTTTTCCTCAACTTTTCTTCTTCCAATTGCTTGGTAGATATAATCACTGAGACAAGTCTATGTTAGCAATAAGCATTGCGGATCGACATTCTTCACTTACCAAGTCAGAAACCCTTATATCAAACATATTCATCCTTGACCTAGGATCGACCACCAAGTGAGGAGCATACTTTGAAAGTTGATTAAATTTTAGGGCATACTCCTTCTCACTCAAAGCACCTTGTCTCAAGTTCATAAACTCTACCAACTTTGCCTCCTTAAGCTCAAGAGGGAAAAACCGACTAAGGAAGGGCAATTTGAACTCCTCCCAAAGCACCACATTACCAACCCCATTCTCAGCCTTCCATTGCTTATACCACATTTGGGCTACCCCTTTGAATTGGTATGCTGCCAACTCCGCCTTTTCATTTGGCCTGATACCAATGATATTCAAGATTTTGTAGACCTCGTCAATGAACAATTGTGGATCTTCATCAACCTTTGACCTATGGAAAACCAGAGGATTCATCCTTATAAAGTCTCTTACCCTAGCTCCCGGAGTATTAGCATGAGGGGCTTGGACCCCTTGTTGGACTTGGTTGGCCACCACTTTTTGCAAACATGGAAGAGCATCTCGGAACTCACCATTGTTAGATTACACGTCGGGAGTTTGGGCCCGTCTTCCTCTAGTGTTTGGCACGATCTAACGTAGCAAAGAGCAATCATTTAGGGGGAAAAACTCACTACAACTCTATAGCACGACATAGAATATGAAGAAGGAAAACATTTCCTAAAATGCTTCAAAGCCTCCTATTCATAGTCATGGCGCGCTTCACAACCATGAATAGGAAACTAATCGATGTGGTGTGTTGGACTCCAAGGATCTATCAACCTAGTTCTCTGATTCCAAGTTTGTCATGACCCAAGCCTAGGGCCAAGACGTGACATGATGAATAAGGAACCCGAAGGAACCCCAATCACGCCTCTCAACTTATCATTACAAATCATTGGTCACAAAAGCATATAAAAGACATAATACAAGCATAAGGGGAATAGGGGGCTAAGGGATAGCTTTCAAAACAACATCGATAAGGTCGAAGGAGTCATAGCTCATATCATAGATACATAACTTATCCAAAAAAACACCTCTAGATACATAGATATAGTGGGGGACAAGATAAAGTAACCGAGCTCACCCTCATCATCAAAATAGAACATAAGAAAGAGTGTCAGTACATAGATAATAACAACATACACTAAGGTCCCCGGAGTGGAGGACTCCCCAACTAGCTTTGAGTAGGACCAATCTGGCCACGTAGAGGAGGATGATCAACATGAGCATCGGTTCCTATATAGTGATATCATGTAGGCAAGAGTATGTGTTAGTACATTTGAATGTACTAAGTATATGGGCTACAATGCAACAAGTGATAAGCTTCATAATCAACATGCAAAACAATAGACAATAGACATGATATAACAATATGTCATGTATGATCAATGCATAGGTAAAACATGCTTATATAACTCATGCTCATATAACATATCATAAGCGAAGAATAGACCAAGTTAGATATCCAACCTTGGTTGGTTGGTTGATGATGCTTACACCCCATCGTCCTAGGTAGTGTGGTACAAACCCCTCACATGATTGATGATGGTCATGCCCCATCATCTTGGGTGGCGAAGTACAAACCTCTCACATGGATGATGAGTACAAACCCCCAACTCGTCTGATGGTGGTCACACCCCAATCATTCTAGGTGGTGGTGGTACAAACCCCTCACATTATTGATGAGTACAAACCCCCAACTCGGTTGATGATGATCATACACCAATCATCTTAGGTGGTATGGTACAAACCCCTCACATAGTTGTGTATGATCTCATGCAACACTTTATATAGAATTCATCATATAGTCAATCATATCATATCTTATGCTTTGGACCTTTATTTCCATAAGAAACCCTAGTTGGACATTTTATCAAACACTTGGGGGTTGTTTAATGGGGGTAACAAACCATGCAATTTAGAAATGAAATCATGCAAGAAAATCTGTAGCAAAACCATCAATCAACCCTTGCAACACCCCCAAGACATTCACATCAAAATCCCTCATCAAATCCTACATTCGATCCAACATTTGGAGCTCAAAACATGCTAAAACAACCATACTTTCATGAACTAAAATCACTATGTAGTAAAGTTCTCAATATACAAGACCCACATGCAAAATCAACTTTAAATCATGCAATATTAGTAAAAAAGAGACTTAGGCGCCATGGGTGGAAGGACCCAATGGTTCAACACCACATACTTTAGCTTTGGAGAAGTTCTTGGTGAAGTTTAAAAGTGGAGGCTTGAAGCTTGGAGAAAATCCTTAGTTCCGGATGAGGGTTTTGAGTCTTGAATTTTGGAGTGAAAATATGACTAATTGTTTTGGGGAGTATTGGGAAATGTTTAGGATGATATAAGGGTGAATTTTGGCTAAGTATAGATAAAAATACGTTTGGAAAACTTGGGCCCAACACTTAGAATATTGTGGGCCGCGCAGGAAAACACTGCCAAGCAAAATACACCTTTCTGCGTCGCAAAGAGGACTCGGAGAAGGAATTGCGCTCGCCACAGAGGGAACACGTAAACATCACTGGAATTCGTCACTTAAAAATTTATAATTGCTAGTCTTTTGTATTTAAAACAGGGTTAGACCCTTATTCACCTAATTTTGACCCTTTATCACAAATATGAAGTCGGATTTTTGAAATAGTCAACGGATTTTAAGATATATGGAAATTAAAATTCTAGGCATTTCGAGACACGTTTTAGGGAACGTTTTGGTGTCGTTACATAGAATAATGCCAACGGAGATGTTGATGAAGCAAATGTGTGAACTAGCTAGTTCTAGAGGCATCCAGGAAAGTTGCCCCACCAGCCAGACGGGACAAGAAAGATGTGCAGAAGGGGACAACAAGAATGGCTATTGGAGCAGCTGCTATGTGCCTCCCCACAATTGAAACGACCCCTAAAAATGCCTGAAAATATCCCTCAGAATCCCCCAGAATCATAATTTCTTTATATCTCAAAACCACACATGATATCAAAAATCCGACTCCATATTCCTTATCGAGGGGTAAATTTAGTGGGAAATGGGTCTAACCCCAATTATTGAGCAACCATACTGAAATTTGATTTTCCCAAGTTTGCACAAATAGTGGCAATCCGCAATGGTACTGTGTTGTGCAACCATCGCAAAATAGTGTAACATTTTCCTCCATGATAGGTACACATCACGAACCACACACAAACCTATGTATTTTGTTGCCAATGATTTTTATCTCGGTCCAAGACTTTTGGGTCTTGGGCTTAAGTTTTCTTATGTGTGAAAATACCTATACTTAGCTATATTTTACCTTCATATCATACAAGATATTCCTCCATGCTCTCTCAAACACTTAGACAAATATTTTACCCCAAATTTCAAGTCCCAAAACTCATCCGGATCTTAAGGATTTCACTCAAGCTTTAAGTCTCCATTTCCAATCTTCATCAAGAATTCTCCAAAGTCAAGGTATGTGAGTTTCAATTATTGGGTCCTCTCACCCATGGTGCCCAAGATTCCTTTTTACCTAAATCTCATGTTTCTAAGTTGATTTACTTATGGGTCCCACTTACTATGAATTTGACTATGAACTATGTTGGGGTTTAGTGAAAGTTTGACTATTTAAGCATATTTTGAGCTATGAATCTTAGATCTCTCTTGAGATTTGATGAAGGGTTTTGATGTATATTGCATGATGTTATTACCAAGTATTGGTGGGTGGTTTTACATTGGATTTTCTTGCATGATTTCACTCTTGAATTGTATGGTTCTAACTAGCACTACATACCCGCTAAGTGCTTGATAAAATATCTGGTTATGGATTCTTGAGTTGTTGAAGGTCTAAAGTATAACTTATAATCTGAATGACTTTATGATGATGAGAGGAATATGTATATTTGTCATTTTTCCTCTATAGTGTTGTGAGTTGACCAGCCTCGCTCAGGGTGTTGTAGGCCCGAGTAACCACATTGAGGGGTTGATACCTCGATTGCCTTACTCGGGAGGTAGTAGGCCCGAGTAACCATGTTGAGGAGTTTGTACCTCGATTTCCTCGCTCAAGAGATAGTAGGCCTATGCTACCAGATTGGGGGCTATGTACCTCATTAACCATTTGAGAGGTTTGTACCTCGATTGCCTGGCTCGAGAAGTAGTAGGCCCGTGCAACCATATTGAGGGGTTCATGCGTCATTAACCATATTGAGGGGTTTGGTCCTCATTTTCATCTCCAAGGGGGTGGTAGGCCTTTGATATGCTCTATTGATGGTCACTTCTTATACCTATATTATGTTTTTTGTAAGCATGATTTACTCTAAGCCTCATCCATGCATGTCATATTACTATATGCTTATTCATTGCCTATGTTTATGCATTTTGATTATGTCGCTTATCTATTATTTCATTGCATCCTACATACTTAGTACTTTCAAGCGTACTAACACATACTCTATGCCTACATGATGTTACCATGAAGGAATCGGAGCCCCGCTTGATTATCCTCCTCCCCCACGTGGCTAGTATGATATCTCTTAAAGCATGTTTGGTGATTCCTCGATTCCGGGGTCAATGTCTTTGATCCTATGCTATGTATTAAGACTCTTACCCTTGATGTATACTTATGATTAAGAGGGATGCGCTCGGTTGCTTGTCTTGGTCCCTCGTTCCTATCTATGTAGTAGAGGTGTTATTGGAACCTTATGTTGTATTAATATTATACTCATTTGAGCTTACTATGTTTCTCTGAAATGAAGGATGTCCCTTAGTCCCATGTTCCCTTTTTACTATTTCTTGTTGTTGTTTTAATTCTTCTGCAACCAAGGATATGTAATGATATGTAAAGAGGCTTGTTTGGGGTCCCTTCAGGTTCCCCATTTGTCGTGTCACGTCTAAGCCCTAGGCTTGGGTCGTGACAACAATCGTGACACGGGTACCAACAATTCTATTGTCGAGAAGATGCTTGGCCAACTGTTAAGTAAGGCTGATGCACAAGATGAGACCTTGAAGGGGATTAAGTCCGACATTGCCAGTATAAATTAGAAAATCGAATCCCATTCTGTCATGATCAAATGACTAGAACTATAGTTTGGACAAGTATCAATTCAACTCAGTCAGTTCCAGAAGGGCATAGTGCCCAGCAACACCATGTAGAACCTAAAGGATACTGAACGGTGTAAGATGGTTATGACTAGTAGTGAGGAGAGCACCACCGATCCTTCCACAATAATTGATAAGGAAGCATGGAAGCTTAGTGAAGTCTGAGTACCTAAGTAGCCTATGTGGTGCCGTGATAATAAATCAGGTATTGCTGGGTGGCAACACAAGGTACACAGCGGCACTTAGGCGTCCAAGTATGATTTTTGACCCTAACATTACTGTCATTTTTGTGTGCATTGAGAACAATGCATATCTCTTTTGATGAGGTGTAGGTAGTTATAGGCCTCAGTGAAGTCTGAGTAGCCTTGGCCTATAGCTGCCCCAATTTTTGAATCTTAGGGGTTTTCTTGCCTATGTTCTTTTTACCCATGGATATTTAAATTTCTACTGAACCAACATGGTTATGATGTTTAGGTAGTATTGGTAACAAATAGTACTAATATCTATGGTATATATATGTGTTTTTATGCTTATTTGTGAAAAATGATACCCATTAATTTTTTGATTAGTTAGTATAGATAACAATCATGCATGTTTAATTGTGTTGACAGTGCTTGTTCTAATTAGTGAGGATAAATTGAGATAAAAAATATGATATGAGAGTCTCTGTTGATAGTGTGATCAGTGCCATGATGGACAACTTAATTTTCTAAATTTATGTATTGAGTTTCAATTCAGAACTTACCTTGTTACTCTGATTTAGACTATAGGCTAGTTGGTTAGGAAAAGATCTTAGGCTATTTTTCATAACAGTCCACTTAGCCTAAATAACCAACCAAATGTGTAAAACATCCCTTAATCTCAATGTTTGAGCCCGACATGTACCTTTTCTTTGTAAAAACCTAAATGACCTAGCCTTATTAGTTATAAAATCTTGAAGTTGGCCCTGGTCCTTTGAACATTGTGCACCTTGAATGAGGCAAAAAGCCTAAGTTGAGAGTGGCTACCAAAAGTGGCCCTGGTTTTAAAGTTGGATAATGTGCACCTCAATTTAGGCTAAAAACCTAAGTTGAGGGTGGCTGGTGTACGAGTAAACCACAAAATGAGAGGGAAAGTTAGTGATACACAGAAAAGGAGAAAAAATGTATGTACTGGGTGCAAGAAAAATGAGTGATGCACTAGTTATGAACTACAAAGAAAATTGAAGTATAAAAATAAGACAAAAAGCTGAAAAATGAAAGGAAAGCACTTAGAAAAGCTTGAAATAGAAGAAAAGGGAGAATGAAAGTAACAGTGGTGGTAGGGCAAAAGTGTAGAAAAATGCTGTGTTAAGGAGGATTTTAGTCACTATGTTCCCAAAAATTTTCTACCAAAGCCCCTTGAGCCTATGGTATAAGCCTATAAACCTAAAGTGATCCTAGTCCAAGTGGTCATAAGTCTTAGTCATTAGTATAGGGGCAAGATATGGTATTGGGCATGATATAAGAATATCTTTTGTGAGAGTGAGTGATTTTGTACACTCCCAGGATTATGTATGAAAACATCATTGTGAGTGAGATATGAGACTTTTTTTTTTCTATGAGAGCACTTGCATTGCATTTTTAACATTATACTCATTCAGTGATTATGGCTTGTTGATGGTTATCTTGCTTGTCATAGTTGCATTGTCACATGCATTGATCTGTGTTGGTTTTCTAAATAGCTATCTAATTATGTTTTGAAAAGTCATGTGTGTGTATATGCTTAAGTTTGATGAGATGTATGCTATTAGATTGAGGTCTGTGTGTTACTATGCTGCTTATAGAGATTGAGTTCGTTGCTTGAGGATAACCAGCAATTTTAAGTTGATAGTGGGTGTTGTCTAAATACAACACTTTTGATGCCTAAAACTTGAAATTTTGTGTGTTCTCAATGCGGCATTAGTGGATTTGATGTGCTTTTATGTTTGTTTTGCAGGATTTCAAGGTTGGCACAATTTTTGAGAAAAATATACAGAAGTTACTAAACTTAAATATCCACGAGATCCTTTACCGATAGTAGAGTATTCTATGATTTGTAAATGAGGTTTTGTGTGCAATTTCAGCGAAGGGTGTATTTTTGAAGTTTGATCTACGAACATGCAAATGAGCCGTAGATTCATTCTTATATCTAAAGGAAAAGAAGATGAGGACTTTCTGAAGTTTTATAAGAAGAATCCCTCTACGAGCTGTAGAACCTTTTATAGGCCGAGAGGGGTGTCATAGAAGCCAAGTCCAGAATTGAAGCAACAGTTCACAAAAGCCTGACTACAAGCCATAAACTTTTATATGGCATATAGAACATTTCGTAGAGCCTACCGACCCAATTGTCCTATTTTATTTTGGATTTGTATTTTAAACATTATAAACAGGTTCTTAGGTTATTTTTCTTAGAGAGAGAGGAGAGAATGAAGAAAGAAACATTAGAGAGCTAGAGAAACATTCTTGTAAACATTATTATCATCTTCTAATTTCAATCTTGTGATTCTCATTGAAGAGTTGAATTTTCTTGTTCTTGATTTTATTATTTAAATGCTCTATTATGTTATTTAAATTCATAATACACTGATCACGAGTAGCTAAATCCACAACTAGGGTTGTGGGAACCATGAAAAACTAATAAGGTAAAATTGAGTAATTCATAATTCTTGAAAAGTGTGCATACATGTATTAATTAATTCTCTTTGTTTTGAGTACTTCCTAATGGTGGCCAACACTAGAATTCCCTTTTGTTATTGACTTGACCAATGTAATAATGAATAGAAAAAGAGATTAATTAATAGGATTCGATCTATGTTTCTCATCTAATCAATCGAACTGGGCCATGGGGAGGTTGTATTGGGACAATAGGTAAGGTTCAGTAATATCACACTGCGGGGATAAACCAAATCTCGTTATGAAATTCGCCTCTTGCCTGAGCCAAAGGGTTTGGTGAACTTACCGTTTTGCATGCTATACATTTGAAAAAATCCAGTTATCTGGTGATACTGTGTTAGGGAATCATGGGGATCCCGATACCCGAGTTTCTATCCATATTGGTTTAACACTTGTGTCAGGTTAGAATTACTTTCTACTAGTTGTTATCAACCCCCCCCCCTTTTAGGGAGAGAAGTTGGTTAATAAACCTAAATTGGAATTGAATTCTTCTAAGTCTACCATATTCCCTTGGGTTAACCTTAACCTTGCTAGGTTCTATATCTTGACAACGATCGCTTTAGCCTAAAAAAAGAGGTGTACCTTGGGCGATATCAGTGGCTCAAGTATGGTACAACTAATAGTTGATGGAGAGTGTTTATGATTATGGGTTTGAGGGGAAGAGTTTAAGTTTGCCTCTTTGGACCATTTCTTTTGATCAATCTCAAGTAGGGTGGTATGAGTGTGAGGCAATATGCCCTTAAATTTACAAAACTCTCAAAGTATGCTACTATGCTAGTGGCTGATTCCCGTGCAAGAATGCACAAGTATATTTTTGGGGTCTCTGATTTGGTTTTGAAAGAATGTCTTATGACTATGCTTATTCGAGATAAGGACATTTCCAGGCTTATGACCTATGCTGAATAGATTGAAGGAGAGAAGCTCAAGGAGAGGTGGATGAATGATTCCAAGATAGCCTGTTATGATGGTGGATTCTCTAACTCTAAGGGTGGTGATGGGAATGGTCGCCTTCAACAGGGCCAAGGTTCTACTACTAGGGTCACCAATAATAGAGTGCCTCCTCCAAAGGCACCTGTTGTGGGTGGACAAATATATCCTCGATGTGGCAAGTGTGGAAGAAGCCACTAGGGTGCATGTCTAAAAGATTCATGTGCTTGCTACATGTGTGATGATATGGGCACAGGATTGCTAATTGTCCTAAAGTTCCCAAGAAGGGTCAAGGTCACATGCCTCAGGGTGACCAAGGCTGGCAAAGAGATCCACAAGGTGGTGCACCCAGAAACAATAGGTTCTATGCCTTGCATGCTTGATATGTAAGGACCTAGACTTTGTACAACCTTAATGGATCTTGGAATTTTGGTTCCATAATATTTTGGACCAAGGTGATGCTTCAGGGAAGCCTTCATGGTTCGTGTGAGGGTATACTGATAGTGTGGATGCTGCTTGAAGTTTCCCTCATCCTCATGTGGGAAGTGTTGGCTGGAATGTGAAAGTTTGAGACTAAGGCATACCACACATGGACCCAACACTATCCGTTTGGTGGACCGTATAGTAGCCTTGGCCTTGAAAAATCCATATTTTTGAGCCAAGGCATTTCACATGGACCCTCTCATGGACCATATAGTCCTTCACGGTCTGGGGTGCCCTTTATTTAGGAGCCAGAGTGAAAATTTTCTATGTATTGGATCACTATTTTAGAACTTTGTCGTTAAAGAATTTTTCTAAGTGAAGCTATATTGAGGAGGCATAAGGTCTTTTCCTTGGTATGGATCGAGACATTCGTATGGGGGCATATGTTGAATTTTTCTAAGTATAGAATTACCATCTTGGACCTTTGTTAGTTGAATTTTTCTAAGTGTTGGATCACAGATGTCACGACCCAAGCCTAAGACCTAGACGTTACACAATGAATGGGGAACCCAAAGGGACCACAAACAAGCCTCTCAGCATATCATTACACATCTTTGGTCACGAAAGTAATAAACAACAATAGAAGAGATATAAAAAGGGGATACAGGGATAAGGGAAATCCTCGATACCATAGAAACATAACAAGCCAATAGCATAACATTAACATAGCCAAAGGTTCCAAGAACACCTCTAATACATAGATAGGAGCACGGGCCAAGACAAGTTTCCAGTCTCACCCTGATAGTCAAAAGCATACAATTAGATAATGATAGTCTTTACATGGCATAAGAACAAGAGATATCATCCCCAGAGTTGATGACTCACCAAACTTGTTGTGAGAAGATAGTATTAGCCACGGGGAGGATGAGGATGACCGTGAGGAGCTCCGGTTCCTACATGGTAACATTATGTAGGCATAGAGTATGCGTTAGTATGCTTGAGTATACTAAGTATGTAGGATGAAATGCAACAATAGATAGATAACATAATTAAAATGTATAATTGTAAGCAAAAGATAGTATAATAGCAACATGACATGCATGATCATTACTTGAAGTAAAACATGCTTATATAGAAACATAGTACATGTATAGGAAATGACCATCATCATAAACCAAGCAAACTTAGTACTTGGAATCCAAGGTAGACCATCCTTTGGAAGTGATTGAGAAATTAACCCCTCAATTAGTTGATGGGCATTACCACCCCCCATCCGAAGTGATTGAGGTATCAACCCCTCAATTGTTTGATGACATACCACCCCCATCCAAGGTGATTGAGATATCAACCCCACCATTGCTTATGATCAACTCATAACACTATAGATACCTTTTATGAAATCGACACACATATATCATCCTTCCATCATCATAAAGTTAGACAAGTCATAGGTAGTGCAATGGATCACCAATAGCTCAAGAATCCTAAATTGCACATTTCATCAAATACTTGGTGGGTGTGCTATACTAGTGTAAAATCACGTAATTCAAAAGTAAAATCATGCAAGAAAACTTGAAGTAAATAAACACACTAATACTTGGTAATACCCTCATGCAGTATACATTGAAACCCTTCATCAAGTCTCAAGATAGATCATGTATTCAAAGCTCAAAACATGCTTAAACAGTCAAACTTTTATGAAACTCCAACATAGTTCATAGTCAAATTCATAGTAAGTAAGATCCATAAGTAAATCAACTTAGAAACATGAAATTTATATAAAAATGAAGCTTGGGCACCATTGGTGAAAGGACCCAATGGTTGAAATCCACATACCTTAACTTAGGGGAATTCCTTGATGAATATTGAGATGAGAACTTGAAGCTTGAGAGATTTCCTTAAGATCAGGAATGAGATTTGGCACTTGGATTTTGATTGAAATACTTGTCTAAGTGTTTGAAAGAGTATTGGGGAATATCTTGTATGTGGTATTGAAATATGGCTAAGTATAGCTATTTTTATGCATGGGAAGGCTTAGGGCCAAAATCCAAAATCCTTGGACTGAACAAAAAAATTGGCACAAAATACATGTAGGCACACCCTTGGAGCGTTGCGCTAGGGGCGCGGAAACTTCTCTGGAAATTGCATTTTGGACATTTCAAATTTTGATACGGTTGCTCTAAAATCGGAGTTAGATCCATTTCCAACTCAATTTTTCCACTGATCATGAATACGAAGTTGGATTTTTGATATCACGCATGGATTTTGAGATATATGGAACTTACCATTATGGGCACTTCCAAGGCACATTTTCGGGCACTTTTTGGGGTCGTTTCAATATCTTCCCCTTAGGAACATTCGTCCCCTAATGTCAAATAAACATACACAAGAAGGATAATCATGAAGATTCTTCCCCAACAAGAATGCAATAATGCAGTTTAATATCATTTTCAAAAATCTCAACATACGTGTCAACATCACCATGAACTTATCAGTATAAACATGAATGCATGCAAATGACATTAGGGCTGATACTTAAGACTTGAAATCAGATATGGGACTTAGAATTAGTACCTTAGGCTTGAGTAGAATGGAAGAGATAGAGATATTTTTCATGTTTGCTTCGGCCTCCCATGTAGCACTTTCAACTTGTTAATTCGTTCAAAGGACCTTAACGGAAGCCATATCCTTGTTCCTTAACCTCTCCACTTGTCTATCCAAGATCTCTGCTGGAACCTCTTCGTAAGTTAAGTTGTCTTCGACATCACCCACAACATCCAATGGGACAATAGCAGTCAGGTCACCCATATATTTCCTCAACATAGACACATGAAAGACCGGATGAACCAAGTTCATTTCACTAGCCAACTCCCACTCTTAGGCCACCATACCAATCCTCCTCAACACTCTATAAGGACCAACAAATCTTAGACTCAATTTACCCTTCTTAACAAAATGAACCACACCTTTCATGGGTGAGACCTTCAAATAGACCCAATCACCAACCTTAAATTCAAGCTCCCTTCTTCTCACATCGGTATAGGACTTTTGACAACTTTGGGCTATTTTCAACCTTTCCCTAATCAACCTTACCTTCTCTATATCCTCCATAACCAGATCCATATCCAGCAAAGCCATTTCCCCTACCTTAAACCATCCAACCTGGGACGTACAACGTCTACCATAGAGAGCCTAAAAAAGAGTCGTACCAATGCTAGAATGATAACCATTATTGTAACAAACTCAATAAATGGAAGATGATCATCCCAACTACCTTTAAACTCTAATATTCAAGCTCCAAGCATATCCTCAAGAGTTTGGATAGTTCTTTCGGCTTGGTTATCTTTTGAGGGTGAAAGGACGTACTAAGCTTTACCTTGGTACCAAGACCTCTTTGGAAAGGCCTTCAAAAGTGTGAAGTGAATTGAGCACCACGATCCGATATGATAGACAAAGAACCCCATACAATCTAACCAACTCATGAATGTACAACTTAGCATAATCTTCGGCACCATAAATAGTCTTAACCAGTAGGAAATGAGCCGACTTTGTCATTCTATCAACCACAACCCAAATAGAATCAAAACCCTTTCTAGTCTTAGGCAA
>JAOTQR010097221.1:0-30185 GCA_025774065.1 Solanum ossicruentum | reverse complement strand
TGGTAAGGTGATAGCCTATGCTTCTAGGCAACTCAAAGTGCATGAAAAGAATTATCCTACTCATGATCTTGAATTAGCCGCCGTGGTATTTGTATAAAAGATTTGGTTTCATTATTTATATAGGGTGCATGTTGATGTGTTCACCGATCATAAGAGTCTCCAATATGTCTTCACAGAAAAAGATCTTAATCTGAGGCAAAGAAGGTGATTAGAACTTCTTAAGAATTATGATATGAGTGTGCATTATCATCCCAGTAAGGCTAATGTGGTGGCCGATGCTTTGAGTAGGGTGTCTATGGGTAGCCTAGCTCATGTTGATAGTGGGGGCATAGAGGTGGCTAGAGAGGTCTATCAGTTGGCTAGATTGGGGGTTAGGTTTGAAGAGGTTGATAATGGTGGCATTGTGGTTGTTGATGGTTCAAAGTCTTCCTTGGTTGATGAGGTGAAAGCAAAGCAAGATCTTGATCCCTTCTTGTTAGAATTGAAGGACTTGGTGAAAGAGAGCAAGGTGGAGGTTTTCTCCCAAGGGGGAGATGGTGCCCTTAGGTATCAAGGTTAGTTCTGTGTACCTTGTGTTGATGATTTGAGAAAGATTATTCTTGATGAAGCTCATAATTCTTCCCATTCAATTTACCCTAGTTCTACTAAGATGTATAGGGATTTGAGAGAGGTGTATTAGTGGAGAGGTATGAGGAGGGACATTGCTACATTTGTTTTTGGTTGCCATAGTTGCCAACATGTCAAAGCTAACATCAAAGGCTGGGTGGCTTAACCCAAGAAATAGAGATTCCTACTTGGAAATAGGAGGAGATTAATATGGATTTTGTGATTGGGTTGTCCAAGACTAGAAAGGGTTTTGATTCCATTTGGCTTGTGATTGATAGAATGACAAAATCGACTCACTTTCTACCGGTTAAGATTACATATGGGGCTGAAGATTATGCTAGGTTGTACATCTATGAGTTGGTAAGGTCGTATGGGGTTCCCTTGTCTATCATATCGGATCGTGGTGCTTAATTTACTTCACATTTTTTGAATTCCTTCCAAAGAGGTCTTGGAACCAAGGTAAAGTGTAGTATGGCCTTTCACCCTCAAACGGATGGCCAAGCCGAAAGGACTATCCATACTTTTGAGGATATGCTTAGGTCTTGTATTTTGGAGTATAAGGATAGTTGGGATGATCATCTTCCATTGATTAAGTTGGCTTATAACAATAGCTACCATTCTAGCATTTATATGACTCCTTTTGAGGGCTTCTATTGTAGATATTGTAGATCACCGATTGGGTGGTTTAAAGTGGGAGAAATGGATTTATAAGGTTTGGATCTGGTTATGGAAGATATGGAGAAGGTAAGGTTGATTATAGAAAAGTTGAAGACAGTCCAAAGTCGCCAAAAGTCTTATGCCAACGTAAGAAGAAGGGAGCTTGAATTTAAAGTTGGTGATTGGGTCTATTAGAAGGTGTCACCCATAAAGGGTGTGGTTCGTTTTAGTAAGATGGGCAAGATGAGACCAAGATATGTGGGTCCTTATAAGGTAATGAGGAGGATTAGCAAAGCAGCTTATGAGTTGGAATTGCCTAGCAAGATAGATTTGGTTCATCCGATGTTTCATATGTCCATGTTGAGGAAATGTGTGGGTAATCCGAATGCTATTGTTTCATTGGATGTTATGGGTATAGTTGAAGATAAGTTGACTTATGAAGAAGTTCCAGTGGATATCTTCGATAAGCAAGTGAAGATGCTAAGAAACAAGGATGTTGCTTCCGTTAAGGTCCTTTGGAGGAATCAACAAGTTGAAAGCGCTACATGGGAGGCTGAAGCAGACATGCAAAAATGATACCCTTTATCATTTCCATTCTACTCAAGTCTAAGGTACTAATTCTAAGTCCCTTATGTGATTTTAAGTCTAAGTTCAACCCATGACATTTGCATGCATTCATGAGTAGATTGACAAGTTCATGATGATTTTATACTTATGTTGTGATTTCTGAAATAATGTTTAAGCACATTGTTGCATCTTTATGTGGGTTGAAATTGTCATGTTTACATCTCTCATATATATTTCTTTAACATTCGGGGATGAATGTTCCCAAGAGGGAGGCATTGAAATGACCCCAAAAAGTACCTAAAAATTTGGAAAGTGTCCGAAATCATAATTTCTATATATTGCGAAATTCGTGCGTGATATTGAAAATTCGACTTGATATTCTTGATCAGGGGGTCAAATTAAGTAGAACATGGGTCAAACACCAATTTAAGAGTAACCGTAGTAAAATTAAAAAATCGCAAGAATGTAATTTCCAAAGAGCATCCGTGCCCCTAGCGCGACGTGCCAAGGGCACGCTATAGTGTATTTTTGGCTTCCAGTTTCTATCTCGGGCCAAGGATTTTGGGTCTTGGGCCTAAGCCCTCCCATGCATAAAAATACCTATGTGTAGCCTTATTTCACCCTCATATAATACAAAACGTTCCCAAATATTCTCTCAAACACTTAGACAATATTTCACCTCAAAATTCAAGTGTCCAAATTCCTTCTGGATCTCAAGGAATTCATCCAAGCTTCAAGTCTCCATTTCTAATCTTCTTTAGTGATTCTTCAAAGCCAAGGTATGTGAGTTTCATTCATGGTTCCTTTCACCCATGAAGCCTAAGCTTCCCTTTACTTAAATTGCATGATTTTAAGCTGATTTACTTATGGGTCTTATGTACTATGAATTTGACTATGAACAATGTTGGGGTTTCATGAAATTGTGATTGTTTTAGCACGTTTTGAGCTATAAATCTAAGATGATTTAGCATGTTTTGAGCTATAAATCTAAGATATATTATGAGATTTGATGAAGGGTTTTAGTGTATATTAAGTATTGATGGATGATTTTACATTGGATTTTCTTGCATGATTTCATCACCAAATTGCATGATTGTACACTAGCACTATCCACCCGCCAAGTGTTTGATAAAATGTCCGATTATGATTTCTTGAGGAATTCAAGGTACAATACATGTCTTATAAGTTGAATGACTTTATGATGATGAAAGGAATGTATGTATATGATATTCTCCTATATAGTGTTGGGAATTGACCATGCCTGACTTGAGGGGTTAAGAGCTAGAGTAACCATGTCAAGGGGTTTGTACCTTGATAACCCGATTGAGGGGTTTGTACCTCAATCACCATGGGTGGTAGGGTGTGATGATCCACCAACCAATCAAGGGGTTTGTACCTTGATAAATGAGTTGAGGGGTTTGTGCCTCAATCACCATGGGTGGTAGGGTGAGATGATCCACCAACCAATCAAGGGGTTTGTACCTTGATAAACTATGAACTCTATGATGATGGTCTTTTCTTGCTTACGTATTATGTTCTATGTAAGCATGATTTACTTCAAGCATCTTCCATGCATGCCATATTGATATATGCTACTCATTGCCTATGCTTATGCATTTCAATTATATTGCTTATCTTTTGTTGCATTACATCCTACATACTTAGTACATTCAAACGTACGAATGTATACTCTATGCCTACATGATGTCTCCCTTTAAGAGCCGGAGCCACACTTGAGCATCTTTCTCCACGTGGCTAGTATGAATTCTCTCTAGCTAGTTGATGAGTCCTCCATTATGGGGACCATTCATGCTACGTACTAAGACAATCTTTCCTTTATGTATGTATTGACTATGAGGGTGAGTCCAGTTGCTTGTGTTGGCCCTCATTCTTATCTGGGTAGTAGAGGTGTGGTTGGACACATTATATATTGAGCCTTGACTCTCTTATTTTGATACTTATACTATGAAAGTATCCCTTTAGTCCTTTTTTACTTGTTTCTACTTTTATTATTTTGCTTAATTGCTTCTGCGACCAAGGATGTTTAATGATATATTAAGAGGCTTGTTTTGGGTTCCCCATTCGCTGTGTCACGTCTAGGCCCTAGACTTGGGTTGTGACATATTCAAAGAAGCAAAAAAAGGAATCAAGAGAATATGATTGAGAAGAATGAGGAAGTGGAGAACTTATGTGCCATGTTGACTCAATGCAACTTTGTAAGAAATCCTAAGGAGTGGTGGCTTGATTCTGGAGCCACTTCGCATATTTGTGTTGTAAAAGAATACTTTGAAACATATGCCCTTGCTGCACCTGATGAGACCATTTACATGAAAAATTATTCCACAACAAAAGTTGAAGGTTTTGGCAAAGTATGTTTAAAGATGACATCCGACAAGGTGGTGACTCTAAACAAAGTTTGTCATGTTCCAAAAATGAGGAAGAACTTAGTTTCTGCTGGTCACTTGGTCAATAATAAATTCAAATATGTTCTTGTTTCTGATAAAGTTGTAATTAAAAAAAATGATATGTATGTACGAAAAGGCTACCAAGGCCTTTTTAAATTGAATGTAATGGCTGTTGAAAGTAATAAAGTTTAGGATTCTTGTTATTTACTTGAGTCAAATGATCTATGGCATTCACGTTTAGGACATGTAAATTATAAAACCTTGTGAAAAATGAGCAATTTTAATCTATTTCCAAAGTTTGTAAATAAACAGTCAAAATGCCAAGTATGTGTGGAATCTAAGTATGTTAAGCATCCTTACAAGTTTGTTGAAAGGGATTCAAATCCCTTAGACTTAATTCACACAGATATTTGTGACATGAAGCCAATACCATCCCACGGTGGAAAGGAATATTTCATAAGCTTTATTGATGACAGTACATGATACTACTATGTTTATTTACTTAGTAGTAAGGAGGAGACAGTTCAAGCATTCAAACAGTACAAAAGTAATGTTGAACACAACTTAACAAAAAGATCAAAATGATCAAAATGATCAAGAGTGACAGGGGCGGAGAATATGAATTTCCTTTTGAGGAAATATGTTTGAAACATGGCATTATTCATCAAACAACAATCCCTTATATAGTACAATCCAATGGAATTGCTGAAAAAAATTGAACACTTAAGGAGATGTGAATTCCACGTTAATTAGTTTCTGTTTGCCCCAGAACTTGTAGGAGGAAGCTATCCTTACGACTAATCAACTACTCAATCAAGTTCCCTATAGTAAAACACAAAATATTCCATACGAAAATGGAAAAGGAGAAAGCCTAACCTTGAATACTTGAAAGAGTGGGGGTGTTTGGATAAGGTCCAGATTCCTAAATCTAAAAGGACAAAAATTAGGACCCTAGACGGTTGATTGTGTATTAATAGGATATGCCTTGAACAATAAAGCATATCAATTTCTGGTGCATAGATCGGAAAATCCCGACATTCATGTTAATATAGTAATTGAATCAAATAATGCTGAATTCTTTGAAACAATATATCCATATAAGAAAGAAAATGAAGCATCTAATGAAGGAAATAAATGGCCTCGAGAAGAAACAAAGGAGACTGATCATAATGAGGAAAATCCAAGGCGTAGCAAGCGTCAAAGGACCTCTACTTCCTTTGGACTAGAATTTGTAATATTATTTTTAGAAAATGAGCCTCGAACCTTCAAAGAAGTAATGACTTCTTCAGAAGCACAATATTGGAAAAATGCAGTAAATAGTGAGATTGCATCCATAATGAATAATCATGCATGGGAATTAGTTGATCTTCCTCCTACAAATAAACCCCTAGGGTATAAATGAATTTTCAAAAGGAAAATGAAAGCTGATGGTACTATCGACAAATATAAAGCGAGGCTTGTTGATAATTGATTTAAGAAACATGAAGGTCTTGACTACTTTGATACGTACTCACCGGTAATGAGAATTACATTAATTCGAACGTTAATAGCATTAGCTGTGGTGTACAAACTAGAAATTCATCAAATAGATATCAAAACAACCTTCTTAAATAGAAATTTGGAGGAAGAAATCTATATAGATCAACCAGATGGGTTCATAGTTCCTGGAAATGAAAAGAAAGTGTGCAGACTTGTTAAGTCTTTGTATGGATTCAAACAAGCACCCAAATAATGACATGAGAAATTTGACCAGACAATGTTGTCAAATGATTTCAAAATTAATGAATGTGATAAATATGTTAACATTAAAAGCACTCCAAATAAAGTTGCCATTGTTTGCTTGTATATGGATGATATGTTGATAATGAGTAACAAAATTGCTAACATAAATGTTACTAAGCTTATGCTTGCTAGTAAGTTTGATGTGAAGAACCTAGGAGTTGCTGACTTGATATTAGGAATTAAGATTGACAAAACTCCTCAAGGTCTAGCACTATCTCAGTCTTATTATATTAGAATGGTATAAGAAAAATTCAAGTACCTAAACTACAAAAGTGCAAAATACCCCAATTGGTCTAAACCTTAATCTTGCTAAGAATAAAGGTGAAAGTCTATCTCAATTAGATTATGTCGGAGTTTAGAAAGTTTGATGTACATCATGACCTGTACACGACCAGACATAGCTTGTGCTCTAAGTAAATTGAGTTGGTACACGAGTAACCCCAACTAAAATCATTGGATGGCAATGAAACGTGTTTTGTGGTATTTAAAGCACACTCAAAACTTTGCATTGCATTACAATAAGTGTCCAACAGTTGTTGAAGGATATAGTGATGCAAACTGGATTACTATGTCAACTGAAACTAAGTCCATAAGTGGATACGTCTTTACCATTGTAGAGGAGCAATATCATGGAAATCATCCAAACAAACATTTATAGCTCGATCTACAATGGAGGTTGAGTTCATAGCCTTGACAAGACTGGTGAAGAAGCTGAATGGCTTCAAAGTTTCTTAGAAGATATTCCTTTTGGCCCAAACCAATCGCTCCTATCTGCATACACTGTGATAGTCAAACGGCAATAGGGAGAGCTGGAAACGTTATGTATAATGATAAGTTCCATCACATACGATGAAGACATAATACCATAAGGAAACTACTCTTTAGTGGAATTATCACAATTGACTATGTAAAGTCAAAGGATAATGTGTCAGATCCACTCACAAAAGACCTAACTACAGAGGGAGTTGAGAGATCACCAAAAAGAATAGGTCTATGGCCGAGGACAAATCATCGTGGTAGTAAGTCTACCTAGAAGGTTGGAGATCCTAAGATCGAGGTTCACGGAGATCAAACAAAGTCATTGATATGGTTCAACATTGTCAAAACTATGATAAAGTCTATTCTCATGATAAGACAATGTTTAGGAACAAGGATAAGGCAATATGGCCTTTTAATGGTTTCTATGTTTGATATAGGGTATATCAAATAGTATATCTATAAGATAATATATTTAGAAATCACCTATGTAAGTTTGAAGCGAAGCCGCTTCAAGGAGAATTTGGTAAGGCTAGTTCTCTATGCACTTATGAACTAGGAAGTGTTCATGGATGAAACAAACAAAGCAATAAGACCCAAAACCAATTAAAGGGCAAGTTGTGTGACTTATGTTGTCTAGGTATATGTAAAAGATCGACAGTTCAACGATATCACATCTACTGATTGGCCGAGTATATCGAACATATGTTCACTATGAAAAGTTCAAAGGAGATAATTTTATACAAATAATTAAGAGCAGAATTTACTAATTCTAAAAGCAAAACATTATGAATATTAAATTCTTGATAGTTATGAATATTACTAATATTAAGTAAGAGCAGAATTTATTTATTGAAGAGCTATGAACTAAGGAGTTAATTTTGTATAAACAAAGTAATTGAAAAAATTAAATAAGAGATTTTTTTTTAAAAAATAGAGTGCCATAGAGAGGTACCACACCACCTCATCTATGATCCTCCTTTATATATATAAAGTAGGTATGTCAATCGGTAGCTGTCTGCTTAAGTAGATACGTCAATTGGCAGTTGCCTGCCTAGGAACGCAGCTGAAGCAGTCATGTTGACCAAGACGAGCATGCTTATCCACAATTTTATACAAGTAATAGATTTTGATTAATTGATATTGATTTTTGCAACCTACTACACACAACATTTATTTAAGAATTGTAGCTGGTCCAACAACTACTTTTACTAGCATTTTTCTTTCTCCCTCTATTATTTTATAAAATCCTCATAGTAATGATGGCCGGTTAATATTTCATTTGATTTTTTAAAAAAAATTAAGATATATAGATCTAAATATATGTATTAAAATTTAAATGTTTGAAAATTAGGATATTGCATTAAAATATGTTCAGTTCATAAAACTTGTCTTTATTATAGAATTTAATAAAATACAAAATGAAGTTTTGTCTAGAAATTACTTTTAAGAATTATATGGATATTGATAACTTTTATTCTAATACTTTTATTATTATTATTATTTTTTTTATAGAATTGACATTGCTCTTAGTTTTAGCCATTATTTTATATCTATTGTTTTTTTTATCTTGGGACAAATAATTTTGAGGTAAGGGTCACTCGATACAACCTCTCTATCCCAATGAGTTAGTGGTAAGGTCTATATACACCCTCCCCTTTCGATACCCTACTTTGTGATATTCAATTGTTATTATTTATATCATAATTATGACATAATTGTTATACTACATTCTCTGTCATGATACAAAATCAGGTGTGAGGGCACTTGTCTTTTCCCTCATTGAGACAAGTCTGCCTAAATGGAGAAATAACAAATGAATCAGTAGATAAAACAACAAGAACATTCTACATATGAATGAAAAAAAACCATAAGAAACAAAAATTATAATCTAAAATCATCCAAATTAGTGTCACATGTACATGCCTCTACTATAACAAAATTTAAAGAAATACATACAAATCTCAATGTCTTTACTTCTCAAATAGAAAAAAAATAGTATGTAAACAAAAGTCTAGAGGGTCCAGTGAAAAGCACCAACGGCTACCTTTCAAACTATCTCAAAGCTCGAACCAAAAAGATATAAAGAAATCAGGAGGTACTGGTCTCAATAGCTACACAAATGTAGAAGTTAGGGTGAGTACCCAATAACAAAGTACTCAACAAACCTATTCTATGCCTAAGTAAAAAAACAATGAAAATTCAAGTACTCTTGTTATCACAATCACATACCTATGAAACTACAACCCTGCACGTAGGAAACCAACACACGTAACATATATACAATATGGATGGCCAAGAGGGCCCACTTGGAGACTTGGGATCTGAGCAGGAAATATAAGGTTGCAACAAGCTGGCCGAAATGAATCAACTAGTTTAGTTCTGATTTGAATAGGCTCATAATTAGGGAATACCCTAACCCTGGGAACTGGGGCCTGGCCATCCTTCGTTTGCGGTCGATGTTCTGACTTTGTCTGTCGATAGCTGAATGTTTTGATCTAGTTTGATTCATGATCGCATCTGCAAACCTTATCTCGTGGGCTTTAGCGGACATTTTTCATTCTTCACCCGGTCCTTAGTAGCCTTTCCAAAGTCAACGTAACCTCTTACCTTTGGAAAGACGCTAAATAGGCCTTCGCCTTTACGCCTTTATATATAATAGAAGAAAATCAGATAGTTGTATATAGAATTATCTAGATCTTCTAAAGTATGAACAGAATCGCTTTTGTTCTGAAGGCCTAGCAAGTTCCTGTTTTTTTCAAAAGGTGGCCCTTTTCTTTCCTCGGACCGATGACTCGCTTGTTCAGTAATGCTAACTATTATAGGAGGATGCCACTCCTTGAGACTACCAGTAGCTTCAGTTGTTGAATCTTGTGCAAGTTAGGTTGTGGTTGTATTGGCTGCAAGCGGAACGTAGGCACTTTAGGTGTGTGTTGACCATGCACTCTCGCTTCGTGTAATGTCATATGTATGATAGTGGTAGTGTGATGATTAACCTTATTGCTAATGGTGATCCCCAAGGTTCAATGAATGAATGAAGCTATGATCGTACCCTGATAGAGATGGTGGTCTTCCTCTGATGTCTGCAAGCCTGCCATAGTAGAATAGATAGGTGAAACAGTCAATAGCAGTCTGTTCTCTCCTATTGATAGATAGCAAGTTACTTCCAAGCTCAAACCATTTGAAATGGAATTGCTACTTTTTTCTTGTTATTAATAGAGTGGTATTCTCCGCTCTGTCAAATCAAATAAAGTAGAGGGGGAGAACAAGGAAAGAGAAGGAAAAAGAGCAAAGGATTGACAAGTCTAATGGGGGAAGAATGGCTGACACGTTGACTGCCTTTGATAAACGAAAAAGCCCCAAGCGGTATAACCTAACCCCAAGGGCGGACCCCAACCGAAAGGCACTAGACGAACTAAGGGCAAGCAAGATAAAGAAAGTAGCTGGCCCTATGTGTAAAACCTTACTGCAGGAGTGTCTTTCTCCAATGAGCATAAAGAAAGTTTTTGGGCAAGACAAGAAAGGAACTCGCCCTTTGACACCAAGGGATAAGAGCTGATTGCTAGCGATGACTTAGTGAAGGCAATCTATGGGAGAAGGTTCTCGAACTAGGTTATGACCAAAGCAGAACCACCGAGTTCAGTCAAACAAGATAATGAGTCTAAGGGAAA
This sequence comes from Solanum ossicruentum, assembly GCA_025774065.1. Taxonomy (NCBI): domain Eukaryota; kingdom Viridiplantae; phylum Streptophyta; class Magnoliopsida; order Solanales; family Solanaceae; genus Solanum; species Solanum ossicruentum. The sequence goes on along the minus strand of JAOTQR010097221.1, from coordinate 19,741 downwards.
GGCGGAAGCGGAAAATCGCTTATACCGAGTTCCCCAACAACAGCTTAGCTTAGTAGCAACACTCTTTCTATCAACCGGCATGGCGCTGCTGGACGCTTCTGATTAATAGAACATGAAGAGGAGGAGTAGGAGTTCATTTTTGGTGTGGAATCTATTCGAAAATACAAAAATGAACTAGTTATTAGAAGCTGTCATGCCTTTTGTGACAAGTTTACAAGAAACTTTGAATGGGAGACAAGAGGCAAACCCGCAGGTTCCCAGTGCCCTACCTGAAGCCCCATCGCTGGGTCCTAATTTTCCTCTTCCAGGAATAGTTGGGCAAGAAAGGGGGGAACCTTTTTTTCCATAAGAAGAAATTAAAGTATGTAGGCCTCTATGCTCAATCGAATAAGAAAGCTCGAAAGGAAAAATAGCCTCTTTTTGCTTGATAAAGCAAAGGAGGGAGTATTGGTCAGAAGTAAAGACCACACTCCACAATTGTGGCTCTCAGAAAGAGTATTACAGGTTGCTGAGTTTTGAGAACAAAGATTTGCAAATCAGGGAGAGAAAACATTCATGTTTTTTTCTCTTTCAAGAGATTCTAACTCGAAATTGTGCCTTGAGGGGGGATACTACCGATCCTATCGAGGACTTTATGGATTTCTTTTCCGGGAAGCGAGAGGTACTGGACAAAAACCCCTAATAGGGCCCAGTACAGAAACACATAAAGGAAATCGAGTTCAGGGGGACTAAATGGACTAAATGGCCACTGCCTGAAAGGACTGTGTCCAGCCCCCCCCCTCCAAATAAGGTACATCTCGTGCCTATGGGCAGCTATAACTATCTAAGAAGACACTCAAAACTGGAAGGATAAACAAACTCACCTGGTGGACTGCCGAGCTATAAGTCCTATGACACAGGAGCGAGATTCTCTAAAAAGCCAAGGTCGTGGGTGGCATAGAGGGCCCACTTGGAGACTTGGGATCTCAGTAGGAAATGCGAAGGTTGCAACAAGCCGGCCGGCCGACCAAACAAAATCAACTAGTTTAGTTCTGATATGAGTAGGCTCATAATTAGGGAATACCCGAACCATGGGAACTGAGGCTTGGCCATCTTTCGTTTGCGGTCGATCGATATATATGTATGTATGTATATAAAAAACTGTCCAAGATTTATATACCAATAACGTTAGACCTCTCAAAGTGCCTTTAAATGACCTTATGAAAGATTCCTTGAATAACATATCATCCATATTCTCTTTGGCAAATTCGAGACTAAATTCTTAATAAGGAGGCAAAATTATGTAGAAAAATGGTCTCATTCAATTTTTAGATCAACCGTATCGAAAAATAATTTTTCGTAAAAGTTTGCATTTCCAGAAGCATCTATGACCTCTCCACATTGCAGAGAGGGATCATTTCAGTACAAAATTCCTAACTCATTCCAGTGTCAAAACAAGGGAAAATTGTACTTCACACAAAAATGATCTATGTGGGACTAGGTCCGCATTGTGCCTGTATTTCATCACATGTCAAATTTTTTCGAACAATTTCAGTTTTAAGTGTAACTGCCTTGGACTCTTTCCCGACTGAATTTTAATGAATTTGGATGATTTTTATGACAAAAATCCACTCTATAAATAGCCCTTAACCCCCAATTGATCCCATTATTCATCAAGTCACTCACTACAAAAATTCTCTCACTAGAAATTACTCCCAAAAGCTTTCTTCTTTGTCAAATAAGGGCTCTATTGAAGACCAACTCAAGCTCTCCAGTTCTCTTCAAATCCTAAGGCTATTTCTGATGGTATGCAAATTTTCATCCATAGAATCCTTTCTTCTATCGAACTCCTTATAGATTCTCAAATTTTTACCTAAATTCAAATATGTGAATTTTATGGGTGTTCTCTACTTCTACTTAAATTCTTCAATTATGATTTAAATTATGTTCATTGATCCATCCTAATATGGATTCATGAGAATTACATGAAATTTATGACTTTTTCATGAATTCTCTCAAGTCCATTTAGAGCTCATGATTTTCTAATGGGTTTTATTCAATTTTCATCCAATTGCATGAATTATTATTCAATTAAGATATATTTACTCAATTAAGCATGGATTCTTTCAAATTACATGATTTTACGTGATTTTGGTTCAATTGACTACGAGCCCATGCTATAACTAACTTTTTATAACTAAACTATGATTTCATGAATATGCTTCAAAATATGAAAGTATGACTTTATGATGATGATGATATGATAATTAGGGTGACTTAAGATCTAATGTTTATGAAATGATGATAAGATGGGGAGTATATCCACACTATATGCAAAGCTCTGTAGATGGACTATTCCTATGTTATGGAATGTTTCATTCATGAGGTCATGGTACCTATTTTACAAACTATAAAAGTATGATTTTGATAAAGTATGAATTATGATGATATTTATATATATGTATGTTTATGTATTCCATGCGATATGAATTAGCACTGAGAGGACCTAGGTAGATTTCATTATCCCATAACTACGTGCCAGGTAGGTTTATGATCATGTGCCTATAAGGCTTGCTACTGGATCCATAGAGCATCATGATGTGACAAATCATGCTAGAATCGAGCCTACGGGTGGAATTTTTAGAAATACTTATGACATTTACCATGCTAGGATAGAGCCTAAAGGGTGTAGTATTTATGTATATGTTATTCTCGCTCTGCTAAGATAGAGCCTACAGGGTAAGGGTCGGCTCTACCTTGGAAAACTAGACTTCTCTTTTGCTCGGTGTAGAGGGAACATCTGGATTCCATGTAATAGTCTACATGTTCTTATCGTCAATTGTGATCTATTCCTATATACATATGTCTACTAGGATATGAAATATTTTATGATGCTTCTATCTATGATTTTAAAGATGCATTGATCATTCATATCTTGTCTTTATTCTATTGCTATGTATATGCATATTTCTATTACATATGATGTTCATTGATGTGAATCACATGCTTAGTTAATATATTTGACGTACTAACATATACTCTTACCTGCATGATATCACCATAACAGTAGCACTTCTCAGTTTTGTGGCTAGATATTGGACTCTACTCGTCAAGACTTGGTGAATTTCCATGCTTCAGGGACAAGCTCTTATATTTTTTCTAATGATGATTTTGTTAAGAATTTCGTATTTTCTATCTTGAGGGCGAACTAGTAAGCATATTTTGGTCCCCCCCCCATTATCATGTATGTAGAGGCATGTATTGAACTAAAGATGTCATAGTTTCACTATAAAGGGAAATGTGTGACTTTCATATTACTATGTGCAACTTGCTTACTCTCTTTTTAATCCATTGTTTTATCTTTTATATGCTTGTAATATGAACAAGAGGCTTGGATAGGGTGCCTTTTGTGGTCTCATTTGCCATGTTACAATTAATCCCTATATTCATATCGTGATAAATAAATGACTCAATAATTCAAGTACAATTCAATAATGAGTGACATGTAGGATGATGCAATTCGATGTCAAATATTTGTGATGCATGTGTGCCTATGATAAATATCTGCTAATCAAGACAGGTTAGAACTCATGAAAATCTCACAAGAACTATGTATCCACTATAAAAGAACTTGGTAATATCACACGCCATAAAAAACTTTGATTGTGAAACGACCCTGAAAAGTGTCTGAAAAATGTGCCTCGAAAGTGCCCAAAATCGTGATTTTCATATATCTCAAAATTCGTGCTTGGTATCAAAAATTCAACTTCATATTCTTGATCAGGGGGTCAAATTGAGTGAAAAATGGGTCTAACCCCAGTTTTAGAGCAATCATAGCAAATTTCAAAATTTCAAAATATCGAAAAACAGTGAGGTTTTTGCGCCCCAGGCGCGACGCGCTAGGGGCACACCTCAGTGTTAAAATTTCCCAGTTTTGTTGAGTCAGTCCAAGGCTTTTGGTTCTTGGGCCTAAACCTCCCCAAATGTGAAAATACCAATAACTTAGCTACATTTCACCTTCACATCATCCAAGACATTCCCCAATACTCTCTCAAACACTTAGACTCATATTTCTCTCAAAATCAAGGGGTTACAATCTCTTCTGGATATTAAGGAATTCATCAAGCTTCAATTCTCCATTCAAATCTCTTTCAAGAAATTCTCCGAAGCTAAGGTATGTTGGTTTCTTTCATGGGTTCCTTTCACTAATGATGCCCAAGCTTTATTTTACCTAAAATAGCATAAAGTGATTTACAACCATAAAGGGGGTTTCATGTGATGAAATTTCTAAAAGTCCAAGTCTCTGATCCTCAGGGCACGAACCATCTTCTACTACTCTTAAACCTCTACGGAACGTCTGCATGTTTGTAGAATAAACTTCAGAAATTGTCATGCCCTAGACCTAGGGCCTAGATGTGATCGATGAATGGGGAACCCAAAGGAACCCTAAACAAGCCTCATAGCATATCATTACACATCCTTGGTTGCAAAAGCAATTAAAATGAGAATAAGAGACAAACATAACAAGGGGAATTGGGACTAAGGGAGCGAGAGAGAAAGAGAGAGTAATACTTAAATACCATAGATGAATCAAAGTTCAAGCATAATACAGAACTTGTCCAACAATACCTCTAGACATAGAACTTAGCTGGGGCCAAGACAAGCAACCGGGCTCACCCTCATAGTCATAACTATTCACGAATATACAAGATGTAGTCTAAACATAAGCATGAAATAAGATAGATATTTTTCCCGAATATGAGGACTCACCAAAAGCTAACTTGAACAATTCATCTAGCCACAAAAACAATCAATAGGAGCTTTGGTTCCTATATGGTAACATCATGTAGGCATAGAGTATGTGTTAGTACGTTTGAATGTACTAAGTAGGTAGGATGCAATGCAACAAGGGATAGACAACATACTCAAATGCAAATCAATATGCAACATAGTAGTAATATGACATGTAAAAAGGATGCTTGAAGTAAACATGCTTATATAGAACATATTACGTAGATAAGAAGAGACCATCAACATAGACTAAGCAACTAGTACTCGGAATCCAAGGCTTAGCACCCCTTGGTAGTGATTGAGGTACCAACCCCTCAACAAGGTTAATGGACTTAACACCCTCCATGAAAGTGCTCAAGGTACCAATCCCTCAACAAGGTTAATGGACTTAACACCCTCCTCTCAAAGTGGTCAAGGTACCAACCCCTAAACAAGATTAATGGACTTAACACCTTCCATCAAAGTGATCGAGGTACCAATCCCTCAACAAGTTTAATAGACTTAACACCCTCCATCAAAGTGGTCAAGGTACCAACCCCACAACAAGGTTAATGGACTTAACACCCTCCATCAAAGTGTTCAAGGTACCAACCCCTAAACATGGTTAATGGACTTAACACCCACCATCAAAGTGGTCAAGGTACCAACTCCTCAACAATTTTAATGGACTTAACACCCTCCATCAAGGTGGTCAAGGTACCAACCCCTCAACAATGTTATGGTCAAAATGTAACACTATAGACGATCACCATGAAATTGACATATATACAAAATACTTTCATCATCATAAGATCCTGCATCTCACATGCCAACCATTAGGTCTTCAATAACTCAAGAATCATAACCCAAACATTTTATCAAACACTTGGCGGGTGTGTAGTGCTAGTATAAAATAATGCAATTCAAGAGTGAAATCATGCAAGAAAACTTGAAATAAAACAACCCACCATTACTTAGTAATACTATCTTGCAATATACATTGGAAACCCTCATCAAATATCAAGAGAGATCATACTTCTATAGCTTAAAACATGCATAATCATAATAGGTAGATCATCTCATGGTATAGGCTTAAAAATGATTAATAATGTATTTTCAATGTAACTTTCATAAAATCTCAATATAGTATATGATCATAATCTCTAATGAATAATACCCATAAGCAACACAACTTAGAAACATGTAATTTTCATAGAAATGGAAGATTGGGCTTCATGGGTGAAAACTACCCATGAATGAAACTCACACACCTTAGACCCTTGAATTTATTGAAATTGAGTCGTGAAAGACTTGATATTTGGAAGTGGGTCTTGGAATCCAAAGCTTGCTCTTGAGTTTCCTTGAATTTGTATTGGGGTTTTGATGGAGGCTCTTGATAGGATTTGAGAGTGTATTCCAATTGGGAGGAATGAATTTGATCTTTAGGAATAGGGTTAGGTTTTTAGGAGTTGTTAAGATAGCATAGTAATTCCCAAAATACCAATAGAAATGGCTAAATTTATGGAATACCATTAAAGAGGCGGAATTTGGCAAAAACCCGTATACACCCCTACACATACAAGTTCTACGAAAATGGGTGTAACTTCTTCATTCGAGCTCTAAATAAGGTTAAACCAAGTTCTTGGAAAGCTAATTCAAAGGGCTTTGATTTGGTAGTTTTTAAGCCACCCAGTTCTTTGTATGCTAAGAGATATACCCCTTTAAATTTTACCCCCTACCAATACTTGTGCAAAACTTAGCCAACGGAAATTCTTTTGAACTTGGCTTGATGTAAGGGACCCACGATGGTCTTAAAAGACATAAATAAGCTTGACTTAGATTTGAATGAGAGCTTGAAGAATGAATGTGATTCTTGAGATCCAAAAATGAGTTTGGGACACTTGAATTAGGTAAACTATTTGTCTATGAGTTTGAGAAAGTATTGGGGAATGTCTTGTGTGATATGAAAATGAAATATGGCTAAGTGCAGGTGTTTTCACGTTTTGGAATACTTCGGCCCAAGAACCAAAAGACATGGATTGGAATAAAATAATTGGGCACAAAATAATGCAGTGGTGTGCCCCAGCCGCGTCGCACTAGGGGCGCACAGGCACACTATTTTTGTTTCTCACTTGAAATTTCAGATTTTGCTACGGTTGCTCTAAAATGTGGATTAGACCCATTTGCCACTCAATTTTTCTCCCTGAACAAGAATATGAAGCCAGATTTTCAAAATAATGCATGAATTTTGAGATATATGGAAATTATAATTCTAGGCATTTTCGAGACACATTTTCGAGCACTATTTGGGGTCTTTACAACCCCTCATTGAAATTGTCCATGAAACCACCCTACGAATGGTAAAGGGTCTTGTATAACAGCAAAAACTCAATAACTTCTACAATGTTCCCCAAAATCAAGGCCAACCTGTAATCCTGAAAATATAAGCACAAAAATACATAAAACCAACTAACATCACATTGAAAACACATAAAATTTTAAGTTTTAAGTATCAAAAGTATTGTATTTTGGCAGCACATCAACACCATCAACTTAAAATTGTTGGTTGTCCTTAAGCCACATACTTAATCTATAAATATAATACAGTAGCACATAGACCTTAATCTAATGGCATGCATAAAATAATCTTAGACTTAAAACATCCACACCACTTTTCAGAATAGGAACAAATAGCTATCTAGCAAACCAATACAAATTAGTACATGTGAAAACACAACTAGGTCAAGCAAGGGATCACCAACAATCTACAATCACTAAATAGGTCTAGTGCTAACAATGCAATGCAAGTGCCCTCACGGAAAGAAGTCCTATCTTTTACACTCAATGATGTTTTCATGTTTAACCTTGTGATTATGAAAATAACTCACTCTCACAATAGATATTCATGCATAATTTCTAATACAATAGGCTTTCCCCTATACATATGACTCAGACCTTTAACTAGCTAGACCAGGATCACTTTAGGACTTTCTAAGCTTGTAACGTAGGCTCAGGGGCCTTTGGTATGATATTTTGGGAAAATAGTGAATAAAGGCCCTCCTTGATATTGCATTTTTCTACACTTTTTCCCTACTAACTCTATTATTTTGACCTTATTCTCCCTTTTTCCTATTTATAGCTTTTTTGGGTGCTTTCTCTTCATTTTTCAGATTTTGCCTTGTTTCCATATTTCATTTTGCTTTTTAGTTTACAACTAAGACATCACTTATTTTTCTTGCACCCAGTACATGATATTTCCCTTTTTCTTTATATCACTAACATACCCCCTTATTTTGTTTTGTGCTTCACCCTTATGAAACGATCCCAAAAAGTGCTCAAAAATGTGCCTGGAATCGTAATTTCCATATATCTCAAAATGCGTGCATGATATTGAAAATCTGACTTCATATTCTTGATCAGGGGATCAAATTGCGTGAGGAATGGGTATATCCTAGATTCTAGAGCAAATGAATCATAATTTTATTTTTTTGAAAATCGAAGTCGAGTGAGTACTGTGTGCCCTCAACGTGATGCGGCTAGGGCACGATAGTGTGTATTTTTGTGCAATTTTTTTTAAGTTCAGTACAAGACTTTCGGGTCTAGGGCCTAAGTGTTGCCATGCGTGAAAACACCTATACATAGCCATATTTCACCGTCATGTCATCCAAAACATTCCCCAATACTCACTCAAACACTTAGACTCACATTTAACTCCAAATGTCAAGTCTCAAAACTCATCCGGATCTTAAGGTTCTCATTCTAGCTTCAAATCTCCACTTCCAATCTTCTTCAAGAATTCTCCAAAGTTAAGGTATGTGAGTTTCAACTATTAGTTCCTTTCACCCATGATGCCCAAGCTTCCTTTACCTAAATTGCATGATTTTAAATTAATTTACTTATGGGTCTTACTTATTATGAATTTGACTATGAACTATATTGGAGTTTCATGAAATTGTTACTGTTTTACCATGTTTTGAGCTATGAATCTATGACCCATTGTGGGATTTGATGAAGGGGTTTGATGTATATTGCTTGAGGATGTTACCAAGTATTGATGGATGATGTTACAATGGATTTTATTGCATGATTTCACTCTGTAATGACATGGTTTTACACTAGCATTGCATACCCACCAAGTATTTGATAAAATATCCATTTATGATTTCTTGAGGGATTGAAGGTCCAATGCATGTCTTATGAGTTGAATGACTTCATGATGATGAAAGGAACGTATGTATATGATATTCTCTTGTATAGTGTTGGAAGGTGACCATGCCCTACTAGGGGGTATAAGAGCCCAAGTAACCATGTCGAGGGGTTTGTACCTTGATAACCAATTAAGGGGTTTGTGCCTTGATAATCGGGTTGAGGGGTTAGTACCTCAATCACCGGGGATGGTAGGGTGTGACTATCCACCGACCAATCAAGGAGTTCGTACCTTGGTAACCGGGTTGAGGGGTTAGTACCTCAATCACCATAGGTTGTAAGGTGTGATGATCCACCAACCAACCAAAGGGGTTTGTACCTTGGTAAACTATGAGTTCTACAATGATGGTCTTTTCTTGCACATGTATTATGTTATATGTAATTATGATTTACTTTAAGCATATACCATGTATGCCATATTGTTATATACTCATCTATTGCTTAACTAAGCATTTTAACTAAGTTGACAATCTATTGTTGCATTGCATCCTATATACTTAGTACATTCAAATGTGCTAACGCATATTCTATGCCTACATGATATTACCATGAAGGGACCGGAGCCCAACTTGATCATCCACCTCCACGTGACCAGTACGAATTTTCTCAAGCTAGTTGGTGTGTCCTCTATTTCAGGGACAATGTCTATGTTCTTATGCTATGTGTTACGTCTCTCCCTTTCTTTATTGTATATTTTGACTATGAGGGTGTGTACGGTTTCTTGTCTTTGGCCCTCGCTTCTATGGTTAGTGATCTTGTTTGACATGTTATGTATAATGCGATAAGCTTTGAATCTCTCATACCTCTCAACATTTATGATATAAAAGATGTCCTTTAGCCTCGGTTGTCCCTATTTACTATCTCTTGCTGTCATTTTATTATTTCTGCAATCAAGGATGTGTAATAATGTGCTAAGAGGCTTGCTTGGGTCCCTTTCGGTTCCCCATACGCTGTGTCACGTCTAGGCCCTAGGCTTGGGTCGTGACAAACTTGGTATCAGAGCACTGAGTTGTTAATGGTCCTCGACATCAACACATCGCGTTGATTAAAGTCTTATCCATGGTTGTGTTGTGCACCACAACTCTAAGTAATAGGTTATGAGACGGTTTAGGAGATGCTTCCCTTCTTCTTATTCTATGTCATGCTATAGAAGTTGAGGTATGGTTTTCCCCCCTAATGATTATTCTTTGGTATGCTAGATCATGCCTAACTTAAGAGAGAGGAGAGACCGCACTCTCGTGGAACAATCGGCTCATGGTGAGCTCAGGGATGCTCTCACTTTGCTTGCACAAGTTGTGGCTAATCAAGCCAATCAAGGGCCCTAAGCCCCTCATGCTCCTACACTAACATCTCAGGTGAGAGACTTCATGAGGATGAATCCCCCCGAATTCTATGGGTTAAAAATGGAGGAGGACCCTCAAGAGTTCATTGATGAGGTATATAAGGTTTAGGCTATTATTAGATTTAGATCGAAAGAGAAGGCAGAGTTGGCGGCTTACCAACTCAAGGGGGTGGCATAAATATGGTTTAATCAATGGAAGGAGGAGAAGGGAATCAATAATATGGTGCTTTGGGAGGTGTTCAAAGCAGCTTTTCTTGATCGGTTCTTCCCTCTTGAGCTCAAGGAAGCCAAATTGGTGGAGTTTATGAATTTGAGACAAGGGTCTTTGAGTGTGAGCAAGTATTACCTCAATTTCAATAAACTCTCCAAATAAGCTCCCCACTTGGTTGTCGACCCAAGGTCTAGAATGAACAGTTCGTAATGGGTGTGTCTGATTTAGCGAGTGAGGAATTTCATTCCGCCTTGTTGATTAGTGAGATAGATTTATCTCGCTTGATGACCTATGCCAAACAAATAGAGGAGGAAAAGTTGACGAAGAGGAGTAGTAGTAAGGCCAAGAGGGCCCGATTTGAGGGTAGGTTCCAATGTCGAAAGGGCGGTAGGTTCCATCAAGGCCAAGAGTCTTCTCATGCTTCTAATAGAGAATTTGCTAATGACTTCCCAATGGTCCAAGGTGTTGGCAGTGTGGTTCCTAATAATATGTGTTCAAAATGTGGTAGGGGTCATGGGGGCCCATGTTTGGGAGACACAAATGCATGTTATGGATGTGGGGAATTTGGTCACAAAAAGATTGATTGCCCTCGCAACTACAACAATGGTAGGGATGTTCATCCACGAGGTACAAATGCAGTTTATTTAAGGAGATATGGTCAACAAGGTGGTGCCTCAAGGGACAATCGGCTTTATGCTTTGCATTGGACGCAAGGGGTTGATGTGGTGCCCAATGTCGTCACCGGTATATTAAAAGTCTTTGATTTTGATGTGTATGCATTGATTGATTCGGGTTGCACTATTTCTTTTATTACCCCTTTTGTTGCCACAAAATTTCATGTTGAACCCGAATTATTGTGTGAATCTTATGAGGTGTCTACTTCTATTGGTGCATCTATTATTTTCTAGAAAGGTGTATACAAATTGTCCCATTTGCATTTTTTATAAGATTTTGCCTTGTGATCTTGTTGAGTTGGATATGGTTGATTTTGATGTCATTCTTGGGGTAGATTGGTTGCATGCATACTATGCCTTTATTGATTGTAGAACTTGTATGGATTGGTTGCATGCATACTATGCCTTTATTGATTGTAGAACCTGTAGTGTCAAATTCTAATTCCCAAATAAACCCGTTCTTAAGTGGGAAAGTCATTATGTGGTGGTCAAGGGTAGATTTATCTCTTTTGTTAAAGCCCATAAGTTGATCTCTAAGGGCTGTCTTTATCATCTTGTGAGGTTTAGGGATGTAGAGTCTAAAGTCCTTCCCATAGAGTTGGTTCCAGTGGTAAATGAGTTCCTTGACATCTTTCCCAGTGACCTTCTTAGTGTTCCTCTCGAAAGGGAAATAGATTTTGGTATAGACCTCCTCCTCGATGCTCAACCCATTTCTATTCCCCTTTATCGTATGGCCCCGACGGAGTCAAAAGAGTTGAAAGAGTAATTGAGTGACTTATTAGAGAAGGGTTTTATTAGGCCCAGCCAATCACCTTGGGGTGCACCGGTGTTGTTTGTGAAGAAGAAGGATGGGTGTTTTAGAATATGTATTGGCTACCGATAACTCAATAGGGTCACCATAAAGAATATGTATCCTCTTCCAAAGATTGATGATTTGTTTGATCAATTGCAAGGGGATAGCCACTTCTCTAAGATTGATCTTCGGTCCGGATACCACCAAGTGAAGGTGAGGGAGTGTGATATTCCTAAGACGACCTTCAGACTAGGTATAGATATTATGAGTTTGTTGTGATGTTCTTTGAATTGACAATGCATTGGCCATCTTCATAGATCTTATGAATATGGTCTTTAAACCTTACCTTGATTCATTTGTTATGGTGTTCATTGATGATATTTTGATCTATTCACATAGTGAGGAGGAGCATACGGGTCATTTGAGGGTAGTGCTACAGAGATTGAGGGAAGAGAAGTTGTATGCCAAATATAAAAATGTAAATTTTGGTTAAAAGATGTTGCCTTCCTAGGTCATGTGGTGTCGAGGGATGGTATTTAGGTGGATCTTAAAAAGATTTATGTGACTAGAAATTGGCCTAGACCATTGACCCCATCAGTTACGAGCTTCTTAAAATTACTGGGTTACTACTGGAAGTTTATGAATGGGTTCTCTTCTATTGCTTCTCCTATGACCATGTTGACTCAAAAGAAAGGCAAATTTGTATGGACCGATGAGTGTGAATAGAGCTTCCAAACATTGAAAAATAAGCTTATATACGCTCTTATATTGTCAATACCATAAGGGCTAGAAGGATTTTTTGTGTATTGTGTTGCTTCTAGAGTTGGTTTGGGATGTGTGTTGATCTAAAATGGTAAGGTGATAGCCTATGCTTCTAGGCAACTCAAAGTGCATGAGAAGAATTATCCTACTCATGATCTTGAATTGGCCGTCGTAGTTTTTGCTTTGAAAATTTGGTGCCATTACTTGTATGGGGTGCATGTTGATGTGTTAACAGATCATAAGAGCCTCCGATATGTATTCACCCAAAAAGATCTTAACTTGAGGCAAAGAAGGTGGTTAGAACTTCCTAAGTTTTATTTTACGAGTATGCATTATCATTTCGGTAAGGCCAATATGGTGGCCGATGCTTTGAGTAGGGTGTCCATGGGTAGCCTAGCACATGTTGATGATGGTGACAAAGGGGTGGCTAGGGAGGTCCGTCGGTTGACTAGGTTGGGAGTTAGTTTGGAAAAGGTTGATAATTGTGGTGTTGTGGTAGTTGATGGATCTAACTCTTCATTGGTTGAGGAGGTGAAAGCTAAGCAAAAGCATGACCCCACTTTGTTAGAATTGAAGGCATTGGTAAAAAATGGTAAGGTGGAGGTTTTCTCCTAAAGAGGAGATGGTGTCCTTAGATATTAAGGTAGGTTATGTTTGTGTTGTGCTGATGGATTGAGAGAAAAGATTCTTGATGAGGCTCATGGTTCTTACTCTATTCACCTCGGGTCTACTACGATGCATACAGATTTGAGAGAGGTGTATTGGTAGGGAGGTATGAAGAGGGACATTGCCAAATTTGTATGCAGTTGTCATAGTTGCCAACAAGTCAAGGTTGGGTGGCCTAACCAAGACATAGAGGTTCCCACTTTGTAGTGGGAGGAGATTAATATGGATTTTGTGGTCGGGTTGCCCAAGACTAGAAAGGGTTTTAATTCCATTTAGGTTGTGGTTGATAGGATGACGAAATCGGCTCGCTTTCTGCTGGTTAAGACCACATATAGGGCTGAAGATTATGCTATATTGCATATTCATGAGTTGGTGAGATTGCATGGGGTGCCCTTGTCTTTCATATCGGATCGTGGTGCTTAATCTACTTCACATTTTTGGAGGTCCTTTCAAAGGGGTCTTGGTACAAAGGGTTAAACTTAGTACGACCTTTCACCCTCAAATGGATGGCCAAGCCGAAAGCACTGTCTAATCACTTGAGGATATGCTTACAGGTTGTGTATTAGAGCTTAAGGGTAGTTGGGATGATCATCTTCCATTGATTGAGTTTGCCTATAACAATAGCTATCATTCTAGCATCGGTATAGCCCCTTTTGTGGCTCTCTATGATAGACGTTGTAGGTCACTATTTGGATGGTTTGAGGTTATAGAGGTGGCATTATTGGGAGCAAATCTGGTTATGGACGCTCTTGAGAAGGTTAGGATGATTAGACAAAGGTTGAAGATGGCCTAAAGTCGCCAAAAATCCTATGCCGATGTGAGGAGAAGGGATCTTGAATTCAAAGTTGGTGATTAGGTTTATTTGAAGGTTTCACCCATGAAGGTTGTGGTTCACTTTTGTAAGAAGGGTAAGTTAAGCCCTAGATATATGGGTCCTTATAGGGTGATAAGGAGGATTGGCAAGGTGGCTTATGAGTTGGAATTACCTAGTGAGATGGATTTGGTTCATCTAGTCTTTCATGTATCCATGTTGAGGAAATGTGTGGCAGACCTTAATGCTATTGTGCCTCTTGATGTTGTGGATGTTGCTGAAGATAACTTGACCTATGAAGAGGTTCCGGTGTTGATTTTAGATATGCAAGTAATGACGTTGAGGAACAAAGATGTGGCTTCCATTAAGGTCCTTTAGAGGAGTCAACAAATCGAAAGTGCTACTTGGGAGGCCGAAGCAGACATGCAAAAGCGATATCCTTATCTCTTCCATTCTACTCAAGACTAAGGTTCTAATTTTAAGTTTTTATGTGATTTCATGTTTCATGTTTTAGACCCCAAGTCATTTGCATGCATTCATGTTTAAATTGGCAAAATTCACGGTGATTTTATATTTATGTTGAGATTTTGAAAATGGTGTTTTAAGTATTTTTTTGCATTCTTGTTGGGGTTGATTTCTTCATGATTACTCTTTTCATATATGTTTCTTTGACATTTGGAAATGAATTTTCCCCAGGGGAGATATTGAAATGGCCCCAAAACGTGCCCAAAAATGTGCCTCGGAAGTGCCCGGAATTATAATTTCCATATATTGCAAAATTCGTGTGTGATATAAAAATTCGACTTCATATTCTTGATCGGAGGATCCAATGGAGTGAGAAATGGGTCTAACACCAAATTTAAGGCAAATGAATCACAATTTTATTTTTTGAAAAATCGAATTCCAATGAGTACTGCACACCCTCAGTGGGATGCAGCTGGGTGTATTTTTGTGCACTTTTTTTAAAGTTCGGTCCAAAATTTTTGTCTTGGGACTAAGTGTCCCCATGCATGAGAACACCTATACTTAACCATATTTCACCTTCATATCATCCAAAACATTCCCCAATACTCACTCAAACACTTAGACTCATATTTCACTCCAAATTTCAAGTCCCAAAACTTATTTGGATCTTAAGGTTCTCATTCAAGCTTCAAGTGTCCACTTCCAATCTTCTTCAAGAATTTTTCAAAGTCAAGGTATGTGGATTTGAACCATTGGGTCCTTTCACCCATGGTGCCCAAGCTTCCATTTTACCTGAATTGTATGATTTCAAGTTGATTTACTTATGGGTCTGACTTATTATGAATTAGAATATGAACTATGTTGGAGCTTCATGAAGTTGTGACTGTTTTACCATGTTTTGAGCTACGAATCTATGACCAATTGTGGGATTCGATGAAGGATTTTGTTGCATATTTCTTGAGGGTGTTACCAAGTATTGATGGATGGTATCACAATGGATTTTCTTGCATGATTTCACTCTTTAATGGCATGGTTTTACACTAGCATTGCACACCCACCAAGTGTTTGATAAAAAGTTCGGTTATGATTTCTTGAGGGATTCAAGGTCCAATGCATGTTTTATGAGTTGAATAACTTTATGATGATGAAAGGAACATATGTATATGATATTCTCCTGTATAGTGTTGGAAAGTTACCATGCACTACTCGGGGGGATAAGAGCTCGGGCAACCATATCGAGGGGTTTGTACCTTGATAACCAATCAAGGGGTTTATGCCTTAATTATCGGGTTAGGGGTTAGCACCTCAATCACTAGGGGTGGTAGGGTGCGACTTTCCACCAACCATTCAAGGGGTTCGTACCTTGGTAACCGGGTTGAGGGTTTAGTACCTCAATCACCTTGGGTGGTAGGGTGCGATGATCCACCAACCAACCAAAGGGGTTTGTACCTTGGTAAACTATGGTAACTACAATGATGGTCTCTTCTATAGATATATTATGTTCGATGTAATCATTAATTACTTCAAGCATCTACCATGCATGCCATATTGTTGTATGCTCATCTATTTCTTAACTAAACATTTTGACTAAGTTGCCAATCTATTGTTGCATTGCATCCTGCATACTTAGTACATTCAAATGAGCTAATGCATACTCTATGCGTATATAATGTTACCATGTCGGCACCGGAGCCCCACTTGATCATCCAACTCCACGTGGCTAGTACGACTTCTCTCGAGCTAGTTGGTGAGTCCTCCAATTTGGGGACAATCTCTATGCTCTTATGCTATGTATTATGATTCTCTGTTTCTTTATTGTATATTTTGACTATGAGGGTGAGCCCGGTGTCTTGGGCCTTGCTAAGTTCTATGGTTAGAGGTGTTGTTGGACATGTTATGTATAATGCTATAGCTTTGACTCTTTCTTGACTCTCGACGTTTATGATATGAAAGATGTTCCTTAGCTCTGATTATCTCTATTTACTATATCCTATTGTCATTTTATTACTTTCATGACCAAGGATGTGAAATAATGTGCTAAGAGGCTTACTTGGGGTCCCTTTGGGTTCCGTATGCACCATGTCACGTCTAGGCCTTAGGCTTTGTTGTGACACCTTACACCAACCACTCTCAACTTAGGCTTTTGGCCTACGTTGAGGTGCGAAATATCCATCCTCAGAATTGGGGCCACTTTTGGTAGCCACCCTCAACTTAGGCTTTTTGCCTCAGTCAAGATACACAATGTTCAAGGAAGGACCAGGGCTAATTTCAGGATTTTACCACTAACAATGATAGGTTAATCAGGTGTTTTCAAAGAATAGGTACATGTTAGGCTCAAACATTAGAAACAAGGGATTATATCATCATTTTGGTTGGTCATTTTAGGCTAAGTGGACTTTTGAGAACAAACACCTAAGATCCTTTCCTAATCTAATTGATCTACAATCTAACTTAGAGTAATAGGGTAAATTCTGAATTAGCACAAAACACATGAATCTATCAAATTAAGCTCACACTCAAATGGAACTGCATACATTATCAACAAAAGACTTTTAGGTCATGCTTGCTATCTCATTATACC
This sequence comes from Solanum ossicruentum, assembly GCA_025774065.1. Classification (NCBI taxonomy): domain Eukaryota; kingdom Viridiplantae; phylum Streptophyta; class Magnoliopsida; order Solanales; family Solanaceae; genus Solanum; species Solanum ossicruentum. The sequence continues at coordinate 2,481 of JAOTQR010097221.1, read as the reverse complement.
CTGACTTATCAGAAGAGACATTGTCACACAACAAAACATGCATGTTTGCTATCTAACTACCAATCAAAATTTTTGGTGGGTATCATTTTTCAAGCAAAACACAAAAGATGCTATCTGGCAAAAATATTGGTACTATATGATACAAATACTATCTAAATATCCTAAACATATTGGTTCAACATAAATTAAATATCCATGGGGAAAGAAAAGATAGGCAAGAAAACCTTGGTATAAAAAATTAGGGTAGTTATGGACCCAAGCTACTCAGACTTCTCTAAGGCTCATAACTACCCACACCCCAATGAAAAAGATGTGCATTGTCCCCAATGCACAAAATCAAAACAAAATAAAACATAGGGGATCAACAAGCATACTTGGGTGCCTAAGAGCCAGTGTGTGGCTGAGTCTAGGCACCCTCATCTTGAAGGGTGGTTTGCTCAATAGTAGTATTCCATTCGGAGGGGCCAGTACCCCTCACCTACTCTAACTCTCGACCTGGTCGCATCTCCTCATCATGTATCGATCTCCTCAAGACAAGTGCGAGTTCCTCCTCTTATGTAAGCCTCGCACGTAAGTGTCTCTCATCTGGATCATCGTCCTTTATTCAGGGTCTTTTCCCATGGGAACACTAGATGGGCTCATCAGGAGAAAATAAATTAACTATCGTCACCAGAGGTATAGTCGCTTGTAGTGAAACCGGTGCCGCGAGTGCTATTGTCATATCTATTGGGAGCAGTTGGATCTCTATCTGCATGGCTTACAAACTAAAGGCTGGGCCTAATCCAATCTCCACTGTACCCTTTCCTCAAACGTGTCAATGCGGGCATCCACAATAGAGATACAGTCTAGAATAGTAGCGAACGCAAATGCCTGCACCTGACCCTTCGTGTCTGAAATGGCCTGGTAGACCCATTGCCTGACTTGATGAATAAGCTGAGTCAACTGTGACTTAGCATGTGATAACCTCTACACGAAGGCTTGTATAAATGCAGCGGACACATAGACCATGCCCGCAGTTGTAGCATGTGAAGTCGTGATCGCTGGTACAGGAACAATAATAGTCGGCCCCTTTTCCTCAATTGCCTCGTGTTGCATGGGCCTCTCCTCAGTAGCAATAACAATAGTAGTGGCAGTCTGTGAACCCTCAGGTGGTGGCCCTACGGTGAATATCTTAAGTGCAGGTGGACACTGTGCTCGCTGGAGTGCCATCGGGGTTCACTTCAGCATTGATCAAGCTGGGATCCAATCCACACTAGGCTATAATCAAATAGTCCATCTAGTGTAATATCTCCACCCTTAACTCTAAATAGAGCTTGTCGATCAAGCATGGGTATGGGATTGAGGTGGTCTTACTCAGTGTAGCCTTATGAGTCTGCTCAGAGATGAGGCGGGCTTAGTCAACATCATATCCAGCTAAGATACTCCTAACCATAACTGCATGTTTTGGCATTAGTATATTATTAGCAAACCTGATCGGGAAACTTAGCGAAGCCTTTATGATAGGCTTTAAGTGAGTGGCGACCCATATAGGTGAACCTGCTCAAAAATATGCCTAACTACCCATCTCATCATAGTGGCCCGCCACTCTAGATCTTTCATCACAAGTGGGTCTCTCATCTACCTCACCCTGTAGTAAAACTCAGTAGTCGATATGAGGGTAGGGAACTCAGGACCAAATAGTATCTGGCAAATGGTGGTCTCCAATATATCCACCTACTAGCCCCTCACTCTCATCTCGATTAGTCTGGACTAAGCAGAGGGCTTCTTATCCTTGGGAAGAGTGATTTGGATATGAAACGACCCCAAAAAGTGCTCAAAAATGTGCCAAAAAGTGCCCAAATTTGTAATTTTTATATATCTTAAAATCCGTGCGTGATATCAATAATATGACTTCATATTCTTGATCAGGGGGAAAATTGAGTGGGAAATGGGTCTAAGGCTAATTTTATAGCAACCGCAACAAAAATGTATTTCGTCAAAATTTCACATTCCAGTGAACGACATGGAGCCGTCGGGAGATGTGTTATTTTGCTACTAGTTTTTTGTTTCGGTCCAAGGCTTTGGGGTCTTGGGCGTAAGCCTTTCAATGCATTGAAAATACCTATACTTAGCTATGTTTCATGTCACACCCCAAAGTCATGTTAGGGCGGACTGGCACCCGTCGCCGATAAGGCTCGGGAGAACCAACCTGTATCTATTCGTGTTATATACATACTATAAGGGGTTTCTACATTTGACATGCTTTTAATAAGATAAAAAATGATAACAAGCCAAAAGGAAATGCATATGACTATGCCGTTGGGGCCCTAGAATCTATAGTATGAGACATGACTTCGCTTTTCTTTACATGGTCTACAAAGCCTCTAAATAAAGAAAAACATCTGATAAGGGTTGGGACAGGCCTCGCCTCAACAAACTGTGCAATAAAAACATGTAAGCTCTAGACATATACAAGCCCCGAAGCAACCTGGAGCTTGGTGA
>JAOTQR010097211.1:0-30188 GCA_025774065.1 Solanum ossicruentum | reverse complement strand
ATGGTAAGGTCATAGCTTATGCTTCTAGACAACTCAAGGTACATGAAAGGAACTACCCTACCCATGATCTAGAGTTAACCGCTGTTTTGTTTGCATCAAAGATTTGCCGTCACTACTTGTATCAGGTGCATGTTGATGCGTTCATTGATTACAAGAGCCTCCAATATGTATTCACTCAAAAAGATTTCAACTTGATGCAAAGGAGATGGTTAGAACATCTCAAGGATATGACATAAGTATGCACTATTATACGAATAAGAAAAATATGGTGGCGGATGTTTTGAGTAGGATGTCTAAGGGTAGCTTAGCCCATGTTGATGGTGGTAGGGAGATGGTTAGGGAGGTGCATCAATTGGCAAGATTGGGGGTTAGGTTGTAAGAAGTTTGTGATGATGGTATTATGGTTGTTGATGGGTCTAAGTCTTCCTTGGTTGATGAGGTGATGGCAAAACAAGACCTTGATGCCTCCTTTCTTGAATTGAAGGCCTTGGTGTAAGAGGGCAAATTAGAGGTTTTCTCCTAAGGGGGAGATGATGCCCTTAGGTACCAAGGTAGGTTGTGTGTGCCTTGTGTTGATGATTTGAGGGAGAAAATTCTTGATGAGGCCTATAGTTCTTCTTATTCTATCCACCCCAGTCCACCAAAATGTATAGTGACTTGAGGGATGTGTATTAGTGGGGAGGCATGAAGAGGGACTTTGCCAAATTTATGTCTGATTGCCATAGTTGTCAACAAGTCAAACCCAACATCAAAGGCCGGGTGGACTAACCCAAGACATAGATATCCCCACTTGGAAGTGGGAGGTGATTAATATAGATTTTGTGATTGGGTTGCCCAAGACTAGAAAACATTTTGATTCCATTTGGGTTGTGGTTGATAGGATGATGAAATCAACTCACTTTCTACCGGTTAAGACTACATATGGGGTTAAAGAGTATGCAAGGTTGTATATTAATGAGTTGGTGAGGTTGGATGGGGTTCCTTTTTCCATCATATCGGACCGTGGTTCACAATTCACTTCACACTTTTGGAGGTCTTTTCAAAAGGATCCAGGTACAAAAGTTCACCATAGTATGACCTTTCACCTCCAAATGGATGGCCAAGCCAAAAGAATCATTCAAACACTTGACGATATGATAAGGGCTTATGTATTGGAGTTGAGGGGTAGTTGGGATGACGATCTTCCATTAATTGAGTTCGCCTACAACAATAGCTATCACTCTTGCATCGCTATGGCTCCTTTTGAGGCTCTTTCTGGGAGTCATTGTAAATCACCGGTTGGTTTTTTTGAGGTTGGAGAAATGGCTTTACTAGGGCCGGATCTAGTCATGGAGGCTCTTGAGATAGTTAGGATGATTAGCGAAAGGTTGAAGATGTGAGAAAAAGAGACGTTGAATTCAAAGTGGCTGATTGGGTTTATTTGAAAGTTTCTCTAATGAAAGGTGTGGTCCATTTTGGTAAAAAAGGAAAGTTGAGTTCAAGATATCTTGGTCTTTATGAGGTCTTGAAGAGCGTTGGCAAGGTAGCTTATGAATTGAATTTTCCTAGTAAAATGATTTTGGTTCATCCGATGTTTCATGTCTCTATGTGGAGGAAATGTGTTGGTGATCCTAATGTTATTGTGCCTCTTGATGTTGTGGGTGTTGTTGAGGATAAATTGACCTATGAGGAGTTTCTGGTTCAGATTTTGGATAGGAGAGTAAAGAGATTGAGGAACAAGGAGGTGACATCCGTTAAGGTCCTTTGGAGAAATCAACAAATTGAAAGTGCTACTTGGGAGACCGAAGTGGACAAGAAAAAGCAGTATCCTTATCTTTTCCAATCCACTCAAGCCTAAGGTACTAATTCTAAGCCTCCTATGTGATTACAAGTCTCATGTTTCAGCCCCTATGTCATTCATATGTATTCATGTTTAAGTTGGCAAGTTATGATGATTTTACATGTATGTTGAGATTTTAAAATGGTGTTTAAATGTGATGTTGCATTCTTATTGGGGCTAATTTCTTTATGATCACTCTTGTCTTATATGTATCTTTTACATTCGGGGATGAATTTTCCCAAGGGGGAGATATTGAAACGACCAAAAACGTGCCCAAAAATGTGCCTCGAAAATGCCCAGAATTTTAAATTCAAAATTCCATAAATCTCAAAATTCTTTTGTTATTTTGAAAATCCGACTCCATATTCCTGTTCAAGGGGTCAAAATTAAGGATAAAAGGGTCTAACCCTATTTCAGAGCAACTGTATCAAAATTCGAAAATCCCATGATGCAATTTCTAGTTAGGTTTAGATGACGCACCTCAACTTATTTTGGGACTTTTTTAAGTTCGATCGAAGACTTCCAAGTCTTGGGCCTAAGTGTTCCCAAACTATGTTTTACCCATACTTAGCCTTATTTCACCCTCATATCATCCTAAACATTTTTCAATACTCACTCAAAACACTTAGCAATATTTTCACTCCCAAAATTCAAGTCCCAAACCCTCATCCCAAGCTAAGGTTCCCCTTTGAAGTTCTTCTTTAAACTTCAAGTCTCCATCTCCAATCTTCACCAAGTTCATCTCTAAGCTAAGGTATGTGGGTATCTTTCATGGGTCCCTTTCTCCCATGATACCTAAGTCTCCTTTCACTCAAATTGCATGATTTAAAGTTGATTTACAAATTGGTCTTGCTTACTATGAAATTCGTTGCATACTATGTTAAAGCTATGTCAAATTGTGACTGTTTTACTATGTTGTGAGCTATAGTTCTTCTATCTATTATAAGATTTGAGGAGGGGTTTTGATGTATGTTTCTTGAGGGTGTTGCAAAGTGTTGATTGATTGTTTTATAATGGATACTCTTGAATGATTTCATCTCTATATTTCATGGTTTTATACTATCATTACACACCCTCTAAGTGTTTGATAAAATGACCAGATGTGGTTTCTTGAGAAGCTGAAGGTCCAAAGCATGAGATATGATATGATTGACTATATGATGATGAAATGAGCTTATGTATACGACATACTATATATAAAGTGTTGAATTAGGCCATACCCAATCCGGGGGATAAGATATCGGATAACCAAGGTAGGGATTTGTACTCATCAACCATGTGAGGGGTTTGTAGTTCGCCACCATGGTGATAAGGAGTGATTATCATCAACCATGTGAGGGGTTTGTACCACACCACTAGGGTGATGGCGTGAATCCATCATTAACCACCAAGGGGTTTGTATCTTGAGAAGCTAGCTTAGTCTCTTCTACAAATATGATACCCATTATGAGCATGAGTTATTTAAGAATGTTTTGCTTATGCATTGACCATACTTTTCAAATTGTAATATGATGTCTATTGCCTATAGTTACGCATTTTGATTATGATGTCCATCTCTTATTGCATTGCATCCTACATACTTAGTATATTCAAAGTTACTAATGCATACTCTATGCCGACATGATGTCACCATGTAGAAACCGGTGCCCAAGTTGATCATCCTCCTCCTCCACATGGCTAGTTTGATATAACTTAAGCTAGTTTGTGAGTCCTCCACTTCAGGTACCTTAGTCTATGGTTCTATTATTATGTATTGAGACATTCTTCCTTATGTTCTATTTTGAATATGAGGGTGAGCCTCGTTGCTTTGTCTTGGCCCCCACTCTTATCTCTGTATTAGAGGTGTTTGTTGGACATGTTATATGTATCGATGATGCGAGCTTGACTTTTCTCTCTTGATTATGATGTTACGAAAGCTTTTCCCTTAGTCCCATTTCCCCTATTCATACTCTTTTAAGTTTTTTATACGCAATCGCAACCAATAATGCGAAATGACAAGTTAAAAGGCTTGTTTGGGTTCCTCCGGGTTCTCCATTCGCTGTGTCACGTCTAGGCCCTAGGATTGGGTCGTGACATCTCTCATCTAAGGAAATAGTAAGGAGCTATCATGAATTTTACTTTAAGATATCAATGGGTTGGGAATTGGATAAATTTCCCTTCCACATGACTTGGAATGATTTTACTGATATGATTCTATGACTTATGATTTTCTACTCTTGTGAGAGCTTTACCTAACACTGAGCGGACTGGAGGCAAATACCGAAGTCCCAAAACTACATTCCACTACAGATAAAGGGGTTAGAGGCGATAAGACAAATCCTTAAGAGGTGAGTACCTTAAAGATAAGGGCTTTGTAACGACCCCAAATAGTGCCCAAAAATGCGCCTCGGAATGCATGAAATTTTAAATTTTATATATCAAAAAATTCATTTGTTATTTTGAAAATCCGACATTAGATTCTTGGTCAGGGGGTCCAAATTAGGGGAGGAGGTTCTAACCCCGATTTAAGAGTAAAGATTTAGTAATTACGAAAATTCAAGAACATAATTTCCTAAATAGTTTCCGCGTCTGGGGCGCGACGTGCCCTAGTGTTATTTTGTGCATTTTTCTGTTTTAGGTCCAAGGCTTTAGGTCTTGGGCCTAAGGGTTCTCACATATTAAAATACATATATTTAACCATATTTCACCTTCATATCATCCTTAACATTCCCCAATATCCTCTCAAACACTTAGACTCATATTTTACCCTAAATTCAAGTCCCAAAACTCTAGACCAATCTAAAGGATTTGATCAAGGGTTTCACTCAAACTTCAAGCCTCTATTTAAATCTTCTTCAAAAATTCTTCAAGGTCAAGGTATATGGTGTTGAACCATTGGTTCCTTCCAACAATGGTGCTTAAGCCTCTTTTTTACAAATACTGCATGATTTAAAGTTGATTTTTACATATGGCTCTTGATATTGAAAAAATTACTGCACAATGATTTTAGTTCATGAAAGTATGTTTGTTTTAGCATGTTTTGAGCTCTAAATCTTAGATTTGTTTGATTTGATGAGGGGTTTTGATGTGAATGTTTTGGGGGTGTTGCAAGGTGTTGATTGATGGTTTTACAATAGGTTTTCTTGCATGATTTCATCTCTAAATTGCATGGTCTTTTACCCCCATTTAACAACCTCAAAGTGTTTGATAAAATGTCTGGATGTGGTTTCTTGAGGAATTAAAGGTCCAAAGCATAAGATATGAAATGAATGATGTTATGATGATGAAATGAGCTTATGTATACGTTTATTCCTATATGAAGTGTTGCACTAGAGCATATGACAAATCCGATATAAAGTGTTTCATTAGACCATACCCAATTCGAGGGGACAAGAGTCCGGGTAACCATGTTGGGGATTTATACTCATCAATCATGCAAGGGGTTTATACTTCGCCACCGTGTTGGTAAGGTGTAATTACCATAAACCATGTGAGGGGTTCATACCATATAACCACCAAGGGGTTTATACCTTGAACATCTAGCTTGGTCTCTTCTTCACATATGACATCTTATATGAGCATGGTTTGCTTGAGCATATCTTAATTAAGCATTGAACATACATGTCATATTGTTATATTATGTATATTGCTTAATATTATGCACTTTGACTATGATGCCTACTTATTGTTGCATTGCATCCTACATACTTAGGACATTCAAATGTTCTAACACATACTCTTGCCTATATGATATCACCATGTAGGGACCGAAGCTCAAGTTGATCCTCCTTCTCCTCCAGGTGGCTGGTTTTGTACTACTCAAGCTAGTTGTTGAGTCATATATTTTGAGAACTTTGGTCTATGATCTATTATCCTGTATTGAGACACTTTACTTTACGTTCATTTTGGCTATGAGGGTGAGCCCGTTTACCTTGTCTTGGTTGCCGCTCTTATATATGTATTTAGAGGTATTTTTTGACAGGTTATATATCTACAATTTGAGCTTAGTCTCTATATATCTTGATGGTGATGTTTTACAAGTTATCCCTTAGTCCCTTTCCCCTTATTCTTACTTTATGCCTTTTCACATGCTTCCCCGACAAATGATGTATAATGATAAGTTAAGTGGCTTTAATTGGGACCCTTCGAGCTCCTCATTTATCGTGTTACGTCTAGGCCCTATTTTGGATCATGACAAACTTGATATCAGAGAACTAGGTTGTTAGATCCTCAGATTCCAACACACCACATCGATAAGAGTCTTATTCATGGTTGTATGGTACACCAAAACAATGAGTAGGAGGATATGATGCATTCTAAGAGATATTTTACTTCTTTATGATCCATGTTGTGTGATAGAGTTAGATCCCCTAGGGTTTATTGCTAACCCCTAACTGTTACATTTCAGGATATGTCTCAAGCTGCTCAAGATAGTGATATATCAAATACGGAGGTTTGAAATGCTTAATAGGTAATGGCCAAAGTGGTGAAAACATTGGCAACTCAACTCAATGACCAAGTGGGTGCTCCCGAGACTTCTAGTAGGGAGAAGAGAGGTAGTAAGGCCAAGAGAGCCCGTAATGCAGGTAAGTTCAAAAGTCTCAAATGTAGAGGTGTTGGTGGTCTGGCCCCTAATGGTGTGTGTTCTAATTATGGAGAGGGTCATAGTGGCCCATGCTTGAAAGAGACTAATGCTTGTTTCCATTGTGATAAGGAGGGGTATAAGAAGAAGGATTCTACTTGTAAATGCTATAAGGATAAATGAGGTGATGGTAGGATGACTAATCCCAAGTGTCAAAGGTGTGGAAAGAACCACGGTGGCCAATGTTGGAGGAACACTAGTGCTTGTTTAGATGTGGTATGGTGGGTCACAAGCTTGTGGACTGTCCATGTATTCCAAAGGGGTGCAAGGGTGGTCGGCTTTTGGACCATGGTGGCTATGTTGATCAAGTGCCTCTAGGAGGGGTTGAGGTGCTCGATGCTATTACCGGTATGTTGAAGTTTTCTTGGCTTTAATGTGCATGCATTGTTAGGCCTAGTGTGCCACTATTTCTTCTCTATTCTTCTTAGATGATGGTGGGACTTCTTGTGCGACCAAGTTGTTGTATAGATCTTTCGTGTCTATCCTTTTGTTGAGTATATTGTTACAAAAAGGTTCATAGGTGATGGTACGGGTTTGTATTGTATTTGGTCTTACTTTGTGGCTTGTTGAAATGATGGAATTTGATGTCACTATAGTAATGGAATGGTTGCATGCATGTTGTGTCTTCATAGAACCCATAGAGGCAGCCTCAATTCCCTAATGAGCCCATCTTTGAGTGGGAGGCTGTTAGATGGTAGCAAGAGAGGTAGGTCCATTTCATGCCCTAAGGTACAATTGGACTTTAAGGAGTTGCATTTGTCATCTTGTGAGAAATGAAGGTGTTGAACCTAAGTTGTTTTGTATATAAAATTGTTGTTATTGGTGGATGAGGCTTTGATTGTCCTTTTTAATAATTTGAATTTTGAGGTAGTATCCTTTGGTTTGACTAGTACACCGGTTATGCCTATAAGTCTAATGAGTAAGATCTTTAGTCCCTACCCTAATAGGTTTATGGTGGTTTTGGTGATGATAATATGGTTCATTCCCCAATGAGGTAGTGCATTGAATCATTTGACAGTAGTATTACAAGTTTAAGGAAGAAGGTTGGGTGCTAGTAGGAGAGATGGGAATTTTAATGGTAAGAGGTTGCCTTCCTAGGTTCTGTGGAGCCTGGTGATGGTATTAAGGTGGACTTTAGAAAGATCAAGGTGGTTAGAAGTTAGCCTAAACCTTGAATTCATTGGGTATTAGGAGCCTCTTGGGTTTAGTGGGCTATTATCGGAGATTGTGAGTAGGTTCTCTTCTATGGTTACTCCTATGACTTAGTTGACCCTAAGTAAGGCCATTTTGTGACCGACATTTTGAGTAGGTTGATTTGATAGGTCCGGGAGTTTCTATTTCTTGTGCTATTCCTTGGTGCTTATAGGATTTATGTGTATGAGGGTTGATCATTGACCCCTTCCAATCAAGGAGACTCGAAATTATTTTCAAGAAAACTTACATGGATTTTACTTATTTTAATTTGGAATTTGAATATTATGATTCCTAAAATCGTATTGATGCATGAGTAGTATTTATTTGATGATTTAAATGTGATTTAAATCATTATATGAGGATTCACTTTGGGTTTATGAAGTTATAAGTATGCATGTTCCCCTTTTGAAATTATTTATGCATGAGAGATTACACTATGGATTTAAATATAGAATTAAATATCTTTTAACTTCAACTTCATATTATAAATGATGATTGTTAAATGGAGTCTTAATTACCCATGTCATTTCCTCATTATTCATAGCATATGCATTCATGTACATGGATTATTTGAAAAATTATGTTATGAGTAAGCCCAATTTCGTTTTATGGTATGATTTTGATAAAGGGTTGGGATGAAAATATTGTGATCACATATATGCCTTTGATTTTGGCTCTTTAAGCATTTTGGGTGCTTGCACCATTTTGTATATGAATGGGCTATTCCTATGCATAAGTATTATGACTATAAAATTATGATTTTTGCATTTGAACCTTAGTATGAATTATTATTAATGGTGTTTGGCTTTTAAGCCCAATTTTGCATTGAAATGATTTGGAAAATGACTATTGCCCTTTAAAAGTATATATATGTATATTGTAAGTATTCTTGTCGGATGACGACTTAGTACCGATGGATTGAGAAGGGGAAGTCTATAAGGGTTGCCCCATGTTCTTGTTGCATAGAGCCTTGTCTTGTGATCTTGGTTGAACCTAGCTTGATGGGTTGGAGGTCTTGTGGTAGTCTGGGCTACTTGCATAGCATGTTTCTAATAAGTGTAGAACCCGTAAGGTTGTAATATGATGGGTAAGGATGGTCGACCTATTTAGTTAACTACGATAGGTTAGTCACTTCTCTAAGATTGATCATTGGTTTGAGTTTTGTCCCTAAGTGAGGATGAGGGTATGTGATATCTTTAAGTGTCCTTTTTGGACTAGGAGTGCACATTTTGAATATTGGTGGAGTTGTTTGGTTGGTTTACGCATCGGTTGTGTATATAGGTTTCATGAATAGGGTCTTAAAACCCTACCTTGATATATTTGCGGTGGTCTCTAGTGATGAAGTATTAATTTGTTTGGAGCTTGTGAATTATTTGGGGATTGGTTGCTAAATATGATCGGTGTGCATTGTCGATAGCAAGAAGGTGGTTAGAATTCTTTAAGGATTATGAGGTGAGTGTGCTTGGTTTTTTCGGTAAGGCTAGTGTTGTAGTTGGTGCTCTAGGTAGCCTAGTATGTGGGGATAATGGTGGTAAAGAGATTCCTTGTAGAGTCCATCGATCGGCAAGATAGGGAGTTAGGTTGAAGGAAGTTGAGAATGGTAGTATAGTGTTCTTGATGGTTCTAAATCTTCTTGGGCTATGAGGTTTAGATTAGGCAAGGCCTTGATTTCCACCTTATTAGAGTTGGAAGTTTTGGATGAGAGAATGATAGAGTGGAGGTTATTCCCAAGGGGGAGGTGGTGGTTACGGTACCAAGTGTGTTATGTGTATTTAAGATTGACAATTGAGTTGAGCATTGTGAGTCCTTATAGAGCGTAGGGGAGGTTGATAAGATTTCATAAGTTTGGGGATTCTCCAATGGATGTAGATATGGTTTGTCCAATTCTTTACGTTTCTAGGTGGATAGGATGTGTTGGTGACTTTAGAACTCCTTGAAATTTTGGGTGATGTGAAGGACAAGTTGGCTTAGAGGAAGGTCCTGGTGGAAGTGTCGGATGGAGGAGTGGGGAAGTTGATTGGTGAGGATGTGTTGTTCATTAAGGCCCTACTAAAAGGGATCATCAAATCAAAGGTGTCTCCAAGGAAGCCAAAGCGGTCTTGTGGGAGTGATATTCATACCTCGTTCACTCTAATCAAGCCTAAAATAATGACCGAGTCCTTCATGTGGTTCCAAGTGTTATGCTTCAGCCCCTATATCATTCATATGCATTAATATTGAAATTAGCAAGTTCATGATGATTTTATACTTATGATGAGGTTTTGGAAAATGGTGTTTTAAGTGTAATGTTGCATTCTTGTTGGGGCTGATTTGTTTATGATCACTATTGTCTTGTACGTCTCTTTTATATTCAGGGATAAACATTCCCAAGGGGGAGATATTGTAAAGACTCTAAAAAGTGCCCAAAAATGTGCCTCGGAATGCTAGGAATTTTAAATTTCATATATCTCAAAATTCGTTCTTTATTTCAAAAATCCAACTTCAGATTCTTGTTCAGAGGGTCCAAATAAAGGGGGAAAAAGGGTCTAACCGTAATTTAAGAGCAAGATTTAGCAATTACAAAAATTAAAGAATGCAATTTCCAGAATAGTTTCCGCATCTGGGGCACGACGTGCCCCAGTGTTATTTTGTGCATTTTTCTATTTCGGGTCCAAGGCATTAGGTCTTGGGCCTAAGGGTTCCCAAACTTGAAAATACAGATACTTAGCCTTATTTCACCGTCATATCATCCTTAACATTCTCCAATATCCTCTCAAACACTTAGACTCATATTCACCCTAAATTCAAGTGCCAAAACTCAAGACCAATCTTAAGGATTTCATCAAGGGTTACACCCAAGCTTCAAGCCTCCATTAAAGTCTTCTTCATGGTCAAGGTATGTGGTGTTGAACCATTGGGTCCTTCCGCCCATGGTGCCATAGCCTCTTTTTTACTAATATTGCATGATTTAAAGTTGATCTTTACATGTGGGTCTTGTATATTGAGAAATTTACTGCACAATAATTTTAGTTCATGAAAGTATGTTTGTTTTAACATGTTTTGAGATCTAAATATTAGATCAAATGTTCGATTTAATGAGGGGTTTTGATGTGAATGTCTTAGAGGTATTGCAAGGTTTTGATTGCTAGTTTTACAGTAGGTTTTCTTACATGATTTCATCTCTAAATTGCATAGTCTTTTACCCACATTTAACACCCTCAAAGTGTTTGATAAAATATCCGGATGTGGTTTCTTGAGGAATTAAAGGCCTAAAGCATGAGATATGATATGAATGATGTTATGATGATGAAATGAGCTTATTTATATAATTATTCCAATATGAAGTGTTGCACTAGAGCATATGATAAATCCTTTATTAATAGTTCTATTGGACCATACCTGATCCGGGGGGACAAGAGCCCGGGTGACCTTGTTGGGGTTTATACTCATCAACCATATGAGGGGTTTATACTTCATCACCATGTTGGTAATATGTGATTACATCAACCATGTGACGGTTTATACCACACAACCACCAAGGGGTTTATACCTTGAACAGCTAGCATGGTCTCTTCTTCACAGATAATATCCTATATGAGCATGTTTACCTGAGCATGTCTTACTTAAGCATTGAACATGCATGTAATATTGTTATATTATGTTTATTGCTTAATATTATGCATTTTGAGTATGATACCTACTTATTGTTGCATTGTATCCTAGATACTTAGTTCATTCAAACATACTAATGCATACTTTGCCTACATGATCTCACCATGTAGCGATCGAAGCCCAAGTTGATACTCCTCCTCCTCCACATTGCTAGTTCGGTGCTACTCAAGCTAGTTTGTGAGTCCTCCATTGCAAGACTTTGGTCTATGTTCTATTATCTTGTATTGAGATGCTTTAATTTATATTCATTTTGACTATGAGGGTGAGCATGATTACCTTGTCTTGAACCCCGTTCTTATCTATATATTTAGAGGTGTTTGTTGGACAAGTTATGTATCTATGATTTGAACTTAGACTCTTTATCTCTTAATGGTGATGTTTTGCAAGCTATCCTTTAGTCCCTTGCTCCTTATTCTTACTTTATGCCTTTTTACATGCTTTCGCGACCAATGACGTGTAATGATAAGTTAAGAGGCTTGATTGGGGACCCTTTGGACTCCCCATTCGCCGTGTCATATCTAGGCCCTATTTTAGGTTGTGACAGTATTGAGGAGAGTACCCAAGTCCAAGGGCTTGAGGCAAGTAACCGTGTCCATGATCTAGAGCTGAGTACGCCATTCATATAAGGCTCTGTGGATCCACTTAGGCATTAGGAGGTTTACCTAGGGAATGTGATTTCCTCCTTTCTTCTAGTGTAGGGGCTATATAAGGACTCTATCGACTAGCTCACATGGTTTATGTCATTTATGGTATCTCTCACTATGTATTATGAACTTCCCAAAAGCTTATAGTATACTTTATTCTTGACCTATGATTTCCTTACATATTTTTATGTTCTCCTCATGGCCCCAAGATGTCCTTTTACGATGATTAATGATGATTCCCTATTAATACCTTCAATGATCTTTACTATGGTAGGTGTTGTAAAATTCATATAACTCAATGTTTTTGCAATTTGAAATGATTTTCTCATATGAGCTTAAGGTCCCTTATCTCTACTAACGATATTTCCCATATAGGTACATGACTTTCCTTTCAAGTATGTGCAGTGTTCTGCTTATGATTTCTAATGTCTCATTCTTTATAAAGATGATCCTTCACTTCAAGTGATTCATATTTCTCCTAAGGGTTTTACAAATATATTTATGCATATGACCTATGTTCCTTATTAATCAAAGTTTTAGTGTTTTGTCATGTAATCAATTAAGTGTGTACTCCTTACTTTCCATATGTATTAGCTTACGTTGCATGGCTTGTGAAATGTTTTAAATGATCATATTGTTATTATTTTATGACTTATGTTTTATGTATTGCATACCCACATACTAGTACATTCAAAGTATTAATGCATACTCTATGCCTACATGATTCACCAAGGATACTCGTGCCACATCAATGAATCATGTAGGCATAGAGTATGCATTAATACTTTGAATATACTAGTATGTGGGTATACAATACATAAAACATAAGTCATAAAATAATAACAATATGATCATTTAAAACATTTCACAAGCCATGCATTTAACAAACCTAGGAAGCTATGAGGCATTTAAGAATTTGTCTCACATCTTTCATGTTCTATGTCATTCCTTAGAGTTTTCATAAAACTTCCTTTACCAAATGGATCGTTCTTTATGATTTTCTAGTCAAAGCCTCCATGAAGAAAGCCCCAAGACTCTCAAGATGAGGTAGTGAGTCATATGGAGTTTAGAGCTGCTTTCACTACGATTGCACAAGTTTTAAAAAATCAAGTCAATCAAGGTGCTAATGTTCTGAATGCTCCTACCTCAGCTTTTAGACTAAGGGACTTTGCTAGGATGAACCCTCCCGAGTTCCATAGTTCAAGAGTTGAGGAAGATGATCAAGAGTTTGTAGATAAGGTACAAAAGGTGTTATCCATTATAGGGGTAACTTTGGACGAAAAGGCAAAATTGGCGGCCTTCCAACTTAAAGGGGTTTCTTAAATATGGCACATTTGATAAAAGAGTGAGAGAAGTGAGGATTGGGGTCTTATCTTTTGGGGAGAGTTCAAGGATGCATTCCTTGATCACTTTTTCCCCTTGGAGTTGACGGAAGACAAGATGCATGATTTTATCAATCTTAAGCAAGGAAATAATATTGTGAGGGAGTATTCCCTCAAGTTCACCCAACTCTCCAAATATGCTTTGGCTTGTTGTTGACCCTCGTACTAGAATGAGCAAAAATATATGTTGGTGTTATCCAACTTACTTCTCCAATAGTTATGGACCACTACTCCAGTAATGGAAATGGATATTTCAAGACTCATGACTTACATAGAGAAACTTAAGGATAAGGAGATGAGAAAGAAAGAAAAAGAGTCTAAGAAGGCTCGAATTGTGGACGAGTGATCTTTTGATATTGCTTTTAGGTCTAAATTTCAGAAAGATGGGATACCTAGCCCTAAGTATCAAGGTGAGAGTGTTGATGGTCAAGCTTCTACTATATGCCACAAGTCTGAAAGATACTATCTAAGGGATTGTTTAGCTCGTTTGAGTGGTATGCTTTGGGTATGGTACGATGGATCATAAGTTGAGGCATTGACATGGGTTTCTAAGAATGATAAGTATAATCATCATCACTCTCAACCCTGTCCCATTAAGGGTCCCTAGATGTAGTGTGGTGCTTCACTCGATAAGTTACAAAATCTTCTTATGTGGTATTGGTATTCGTATAGATTGGATACATGTCCATCGTGCTATGGTTAATGTTGTGACCCAAGAGTTGCGGGATTGATATAAGTAGAAGTGTTGGTTCTTATGTTCATCCTCATGCATCAATTGTTTGTCTAGACTTGTTGCCTAGGGTGCATGTATGTTCATGGAGTATGTTTTGAATGAAGTCTCATGTGAAATTATGTAAATATGTGACATATACTTTTAAATGATGCTCTGTCACAACTCGATCCCGATCATGATGGTGCCTATCAAATCCTACCTAAAAGCAAGCCAATTACCCAACCCCAGGGTACCTGTCCTAGCTTTCTAGTTACAGTCAAATATCGATATGACAATATGATTAACCTAAATCTACCCAGAACCTAAAAGTCAGTTGTACAGAAAGATGATAGACCGGAAAATACATAACAATATACATAAATGCCAAACCAAAATATAGATACAACCTAGGAGTGCTCCTACAAATACATAGTACTACTGAAAAAAGGTACAGTTTGAAAGCAAAAAATCGCCATAAAAAAAGAGACTATGACGAAGCCAGAGTTATTGACGTTCACCCAAAAGAAGTCTCGTGTGCCTCGGATCCCTCGACATCAGTGCCCGACTAGAACCTAGACCTGCACCATGAGAAGATGCAGAAGTAGGGGTAAGTACCAAAATAAGGTACCTAGTAGGCATCATCAGTGGACTGAGTGAAATAATATACATAATGGAGCTCAAATTTAGATAAAAGTAGTTTCCCCATAAATCAACCCCATATCCTTAAACCAACCCAAACCAGGTATCGTGCACAGCTTTGCAAGGCCCTAGTATATATGCTTGTATGCCACTCAAGCCCCCATATACTCGGGAGGTACACCCATGCACAATCTAACCAGCAGATCATCACTGAACTCCACATAACCATCACAGAGCAATCTACACATCATCAAATTAAGATTTATTTTACGTAGGTGTAATGCCCTAATGTTTATGCCTAAACTCGCACTAACCCCCTATAAGCATAGAGGTTACACCCATACACAATCAAGGTGTGAATAGGTGTATGGATTTATGGGTAATCAATAACGGGGCCTCGTACCAACAATCAGGTGCCAACCAATAACATACATGTGTAATGTGGGACGTATCTTTCGCAGGAGAAAGAATCTTCCTCGAATAAACAATAGTGTCTCATCTCAGAATGTCAATCATGGGGCCTTTCCCCAAAAATGGAATTAGCAGGGTCTTCGACCCAAGTCAATCAATTTGTAATGTAGCCAGTAGGCTCCATGACCCAGAACATCAAGTGGTCGGTCCTAGGAATCAACATCCTAAGCCTGGTGCTCAGTCATGGCTACCAGAACTCAGACCCCAGGGCATATAAACCTGGGACTTGGATACAAATGCATGGCCATTGATGCTCAAACAATAATGGAAAGCTTTATCAAGAACTCAAGATGTAAGACACTCACTCACTCAACAAATCTATCCAGATTCGGAACTCCAAGGTCATATCGTGCCCAGAGTGAACATAGGCAATACCACTCACAATTTAAGTATACTAAATATTACCATCCATCTAATACAGTGGCTAAACCCCTGCCTCAAATACACTGAAAAAGATCCCAACAGCTAATGCCAATACACAAGTGTATGTCTCAATAATCAATGTAAAAATAGGTCTAATAGACCAACATGTTATATACCAAACCATTATAGGCGATGATAGTAAAACAAAGTAACAATAGTGATACTAGAAGTTTCCACAATAGCCATGCTCAATAGAATCATAAGTCTACTAGAAATCAAGTCATAATACAATAGATAGGCAACACATAGTCTCATAGTTACTATATCTCAGTAACACTAGAAACGTGCTCCCATAGATAATGGTTTAGGTAAGAATACATACCTGTCACTTGGTATTAGCCCATATGCAGCCCTTATTTGGACTACCTGTAAACATTAGTGCTAGAATATATCAAATCTACAACATTCTCAGCCAATAACATAGAGTACAATCCCTTCGCAACACATACTACGCGTACAAGGTACAACTAGCATCTCAAATACATCTCAGTTCAATGTGCATGTAGTTTTACCTAGTCTGAGTTTTAGGAAAGCCTATCCTGCCTGGTGGTCGATGCCTCGAACTCTGAATCACTCCAACTGAGCTTTTTCTTCTGATAGTCTCCTGATGCTGCTCAACTATTAAAATAAAATCTATAATATTCATATGGTCAGTATGGCTATATTATTTGGGGAAATGGGTGAAATTAGGCCAAAAAGGGACAAAGATGGGAAAAATAGGGCCAACATGCCCAAAATCCCGAACAAAACCCTGAAAAATTATCCTCACAACACCTCGGGCCTAAAGCTAAAATTTTGGCCCCAAATAGTCCCAGAAGACCGAGAAAAGACTCTAAAATGGAAAAGAAAACTATACCAGGAAAACATTCTTTGCAAAACTTTCTCTATCAAAAATCTTGAAATCGGACAATTTTAGTTAATACCTAGAATATCACAACATTCCCCTCGAAACATAGAACAAGTTAGTCAAGTTTCACTTAATTCTATTAAGAATCAACTATGATATCGATGTGTAATGTTTTCACAATGTTTGAGAAGATATTAAGCTAAAACAGAGAATTTAACTCGAAATATGCATTGAACCCCAAATCCAACTTCACCATGACATCCCTTTCAAAATTTCAAGTCACGTGGACCTTTGAATTATCAAAAACAGACTTCAAATGCAATTTTTATAGCTGAAATAAGTTTGGAAACTAAGGTTGTTCATAGAGGGGATGACCCATTGTAGGGAACCCATAAGCCTCCGTAATTGCAGACAAGGCCTCTACGAACACGGAGGTGTAGGGAACCTAGCCTACTCCATGAATGTGGGCCTTCCTCTGCAAACTCAGAGCTTCACCCAATTTGACCTTTGCGAACACAACATTGACCTTTGTTAATGTCGAGGTAAAGTTTGCTGGTGCTAGACCAGCAATTCACAAAACTTCACTAGGCCATTCTTAGTGCCTCCGATGTTCGTTTTATGCAAAAAAAATAGTGCAACCACGTAGATTTTGAAATTCTGACACAAGGTGTAGTCAAAATTTCTAATGGAGAATCCTACAAAATAATGAGGGTCCCACTTCTTTTCGACTGATTTAACTTAAAGAACTAAGGTGGTAAAAATGCAACCTGATGTCGTCGTCAACTAATGAAGGGTCATTGTGTGCAGTTTTTGACATTCTAGAGCTAATCGCGCCATAGAGTTTCCATTTCGGGTGCATTTAGCTGGATTTTACATGAATGCACTTTTTAGGTTCTTGTTGAACTCTATTTGCAAGTTTTAGCTCAAAATCATACCAGGACACCCACCCTTGGACCAACCTTCCTCCTAGCACAACCGCTCGTTCTGAAACTGATGGAACCATAAGATTCCTGTTCTGATGCAATTTACAAGGGTTTCCTTAGAATTTTCATTTCTATGGCTTTACCATCTTGCTAACTTGCAAACTTACACATTCAAAACCAAAACCCCCTATAATCATCCCGACAAACCAAACAAAACATAAAAGGTCCGAACTTCCTATACAGAAGCTAAAAATTATAGAATTAATATAATAACATAGAATTAACCTACAGGGTCATTACAACATTCCCCACTTATAAGACTTTCATCCCCAAAAGTAAAGTGAAAGAATACCTGATGGTTCAAATAGGTTGGGGTGTTGCTCCCACATCGGTGCCTCCATCTCCCAAGCAATCTCCTCGACCGAATGGTTTCGCCACTACACCTTAAACATCGATATGACCTTGCAGCGCAAATGTCTAGTATTCTTAGCTAAGATGGCCACCAACTCCTCAACAAATGTCGGGTGATAATCTAATTCAACCATATCATACTACAACACATGCGACTCTCTGTAATGTACTGGTGCAGTATTCTCACATGGACTACCAGATGTGTAGCAGAGTAAACTGGAGGTTAGGCTAACTCATAGGCAACTGGCCTAACTCGCCTTAAGATCTCAAAAGGCCCGGTATACTAGGGGCTCAACTTACCCATATACCAAACTGCATGACCCCCTTCTGGTATAACACTCTTAGGAATACCTGGTCTCCATCCTAAAAATGCAAGAACCAATGTCTACTATCAGCATAACTCTGATGCCAGCTCAAAGATGTCGTTAGTCTATCTTTTATAACTGCAATACTGGTTAGGGCATCGTGCAACCAATCTAAATTGTATGGATTCAGCTCTGTAGACTCAAACCCCCCAATATGGGTACGACATCGTCAGCCATATAACGCCTGTAATGGGGCTATCTAAATACTGGTATGATAGTTGTTATTATATGCAAACTCAACTGATGATAGAAATTGATCCCAATGACCTCTAAATTCTAACCCACAAGCTTGTAACATATCCTTTAGAACCTGTATAGTGCGCTCGGACTAGTCATCAATGAGAGGGTGAAATGTCATGCTCAAATCAACTTGGGTGCCCAACTCTTGCTGAAAATCCCTCCACAAACTATAGGTAAACTATGACCATTGGTCAGTTATAATGGATATAGGCACCTCGTTCAACCAGACTATCTCGTGAATGTAAATACAGGCTAATCGCTCACCATTGAAGGTAGAATGAACAAGAAGGAATGTGCACACTTAATCAACTAATCAATTGTAACCCAAATGTTATTATAACCCCTGAAAGTATGAGAAAGCCCCACATCAAAGTCCATGGTCACACGCTCCCATATCTACTCGGGAATGGGTAACTGTTGAAGTGTTTCATCAGGTCACTAGTGCTTAGCCTTTACCTATAGGCAACTGAGACGATGGGACACATAATTTGCAATATCTGTTTGATACGCTAGTACACTCCAAAAGGAAAACTAAAGTGGTCATTTATCAAATATAGAACTCAATAAGAGTTGAGACCGATCCCACAGGGAATGCATGGGAATAAATCTTTTAGCACCCTTTTTCAGATGTAATATCTATTCCCAAAATAAAAGTGCATAAAGTAAATGCGGGGTGTTTGATGTTGCAAACTAAGTTACCAAAGTAAAGTAATGAAATGCTATAGTGACTACTAGATTTGAAATAATTAATGAGAATGACGTCCAATACGATAGCCAATTTATATAGTAAACCCGTACATGATTACTTATCAAGATCAAACAAGTTATGTAACACCTTATGCACCTTTCGGTCCTTCTGAGATGCATTTCAATCATCACCTTTTGGTCTCATAATGTATACTTTTAACCCTCGCTATAGATGCCAAAATACTTTTATTTTTTGGTCTCAAGTACTTAGACTAGTTTAAAAGCCCCGAATTTCTTTCATACAATTCTTTTCCTTATCACTACATCCCTTCTAGGCATGTAATGAATACAGGCTTACCATAATGCATCGACTCATTAAGGTAAAGCGAAGAATACTAAGATGTATACAATAATCAATCCCAAGATTCACCCCAAATTCGTCTAGCTTATTGATTTGCCATAGTTCCCACAACTCTAGTTTTGGGTTTAGCCTAGCATATTCAAGACATAATCAATCATAAAATAGGAATATAGGCGTCGGCATGGGTACGAACAAATACACGGCATGTGAGGCTCCAAATAGACTGTGTAAAGGTTTGTGAGTCAGTACTTGGTCTTCAAATCGCGTTCTCTCCTCACATGCACTGGTACGGCTTGTTTTATGGTTTACGAATCATGAAATGGCCCTTGACCCTTGCTTTAATGATTTCAATGTTGTCCACTTGGTTCCTCAGTATAATGCCCCACGTCATGGTCCGCGGTTGGTCACAAAGCCCTTGACAGGCCCCGTCTCTCTCCCCTTGCATTTTTCGACTATGATCCCTCATTTTCACATCAGCTTGATGGCATGTGACACTGTCCATGTCAGTTCCCACTGCCCGTGAAGAGGACCGTGAGACGTGCCTTAATTATTTTTTTCTAGCCCCTTTATCATGCCTCCAACAATCATTTGTCATGCCAAGTGTGATGGACTCGTGGTCCTTCACTTGGTTCCATTCTTTGCTTCATCCCCTTGGGCCAAAGTCCATGTGGCCTGTCCCTGTCCGTGTGATGCTACACGGGTCGATGAGGCCTACATATGCCACCACTTGAGCCCTGTTTTTCATTTTCTTGTAAATCACCAATTGCTCCATGCATTAACCACTTTCCTGAAAAACAATACAAAACAGACATCAAACTAACAAATTTGGTTGAGAACATGCAAAAATCCTATATTTAAAGCATTACAAGAGTTGTATTTTCGTGACTCATCGCTCTTCTCATGCCATCCAATCAGTAATGCACCCTTAGATCTTGATATATCTTAGTTGTACCTAGATGAATGAAATATCAGGAATTACATGCCTCCTGTAAGATTAATTGTATCAAATCTCCCACCCTAGAAAAGCATAATTGGCGTCAAATCTGAGTACCCCATCTGAATCAACTATATCCTGACCCCCAATACCCTGCAATACTCTATCTCAGAGACCCACGAACGACTCATCCTCGAACTATCGAGCTCGGATATGATCAACCAGTGAAGAATGAGACCTAATAAAGGCTAATACTTAGCTGGAGTCTAAAATATCCAATCAGACCAACCATTTAGCTATAGACTAAATGTCCGAAGCTAATGGTCACTCCTTAGTTTCTAGGTGTACTAGGATGCCCATACTCTCCGCCTTTTGAATCAAGGCATCTTCTACCATGTTTCCTTGTATGGATGGTATAAACTAGAAATACCATAGTTAGTCAGCAATTAAATCCACCATCTATGGCAGGAATTCAGGCCGTACTAAGTCAAAATATATTGTAAGCTCTGGTGGTCTGTATAATAACACAGTGCATACCATATAGATAATGCCTCTAAATCTTGAGCTCGAACACTACTGCCGCTAATTCTAGGGCAAGCATGTGGTAGTTATGCTTGTGGGCTCAGAACTAACAAGAAGCATAAGCAATAACTCAACCTCACTGCATCAATACACAATCCAACCCTATGTGGGAGACATCACAACATACCATAAAGCTCTCTGCCTCAATGGGGAGGATTAGAAAAAGTGCGACAAACAGTATCTCCTTTAGCCTGAGAAAACTACCTCACATTCATCAGAACACACAAAAGGCACCCCCTGGCGAGTCAATTGAGTCAATAGAATGGCAACGATGGAAAAGCCTTTAACAAACCATCTATATTATTGATCATGCCCAAGTACACCTCTCTTTTAGAGCATAAAATGATCATTGTCAAATATAAAATCTAACCAAGGTTATGGTCGAATCCCATAGAGAATATAGAGACTCGCAATGAATTCACTAAATACGCAATTCAAGAAATTAACAACTCAATTTCCCAAAGGGGGAGTCTGCAATATTCAACAAGAAAAAGTAAACTAACTAATACAAGAGACAATCAATAATTAAGAGCAACTTAGGAATTTTGTTCCCCATGATTCACCAACTCAATATCCCCTAACCCAATTTTCGACTAGAGTACAACATGTAGGATGGTAATTTAAGTTCACCAACCCCTTTGGTCAAAGGTGAGAGGCGAATTTCACTATAAGACTTGGCCTATCTCCATAGTGTGCAATACTAACCATTACCCATAGTCTCACTCAACCTCCCCTTGGTCTAGTTCAGTTGTTTAGACAAAAACACATCAACAAATCCTGTTAATCAATCTCTTTTCCTATTCATCACCACTTGGATCGAGAAGGTAACACTAGGCAAGTTATAATGTTGGCTACCACTAGAAAACATGCAAAACGAAAAAAACTGATTAATACATGTAAATAACCATTCTAAGAATTGCAAATTACCTTGGTTTATTTGGTTAGATCTACATGTTTCCCACAACCCAAAGTTGTGGATCTAGCTACTCATGCTATGGGTACATGAAGAAATCGTGAATTGAGAAAACATAATTAATCATTACCCAATTGAGTTGAAGAACAAGCAAATCCAAAATATATTGAGAATCACAAGATTTGAAGGTACAATGAATCCACAAGTGTATTCTCCTCCAAAATTAAAGCTCCAAGTATAAAACCCTGAAAGTACTTTCTTATGACGTTCTCTACTGTCCTCCCCTGAATAATGACATAAAAATTACTATTTATAGTATTTTCAAATAAGTCCTTAAAAATTAGAAAAACTAGTTGGTGACTTTATACGACAGGGCTTTACGACTCATAAACTGATTTACGAGTCATAATTGAGGTCTTGTATTCAGTTCTTGATATCATGGACTTTACTACTACGGATCCACTTTACGTTTTGTAGACTAATTCATGACTTGTATTGTGCTTTCGTAAACTTCATCTGCATCAACTGGTTCTTCACTGTATCACACTGGAATTCTTCATGAAACCACTCTACACGACTCGTAGAGTGATCTACGACTTATAAAGAGATCTTATCTAGCTAGACTTCAGATCTCAAATTGCACTGGAAATCTTCATGAAACCTACTCTACGACTCGTAGAATCTTTTACACTCATAGATGGTCTCGTTAACCACAAAAAACCAGAAAAGACTGCAATTTGCCCCAAAATCATACCAACCTGCTTTCCAGCAAAAACTCAGAAAAACACATAAAACCATAAATGTCACATTGAGAACACACAAAATCCTAAGTTTTAAGCATCAAATGTATTGCATTTTGACAGCACTTCAACACCCTCAACTTAAAATTGTTGCTCTTTCTCAAACAACGACTCAATCTATATAGATAATATAGCAACATAGATACCTCAACCCAATGGCATGCATCACATATAATTCAAAATTAGGTACCCACACCAACTATTCAAAAGAAGATCAGATAGCTATCTAGCAAACCAATACACATTAGTGCATTCGACAACACAACTATGACAACAAAGGGAATATCAACAGTACACAATCACTAAACAAGTCAAATGCTAAAAATGCAATGCAAGTACCCTCACAGAAAAAAGTCCCTTTTTTCACACTCAATGAAGATTTCAAATTTAGCTTGGGGCCTGTGCAAAACACTCACTCTCACAAAAAATGTTCATACATAATAACTAATACCATAGGCTTGCCCCTATACTCATGCATTAGATTTTCAACCAACTGGATTAGGATCACTTTAGTACTTTCTAGGCTTGTAACATAGGCTCAGGGGGCTTTGGTATGGCATTTTGGAAAAATAATGACTAAAAGTTATCCTTGAAATATGTTTTTCCACCACCTTTACCTCACCAACTAGAATAAATTCACCTTATTCTCCCTTTTTCAACATTTAAGCTTTTTCCGGTATTTTCTTCTTATTTTACATCTTTTGCCTCATTTTTACACTTTATTTTGCTTTTAATATCAATCTAAGGAACCCTTTGTTCTTTTTCTTGCACCCGGTACATGATTTTCTTCTTTTTCTCCTCATTCCCAACTCACCACCTTATTTTTATGCTTTTACCCTACACCGGCCAACCTCAACTTAGGCTTTTAGCCTATGATAAAGTACATAATATCTATTCCAAAACCAGGGCCACTTTTGGCAGCCACCCTCAACTTAAATTATTTTGCCTCAATCAAGGTTCGCAATGCTCAAGGATAGACCAGGGCCAATTTCAAGGTTCTTCCATTAGACATGGTTAGGCTAATTAGGTGCTATTGAAAGAATTGGTATATGTAAGGTTCAAATATTTGGAACAAGGGATGAAACTTCATTTGGATGATCATTTTAGTCTAAAGTGGACTAATTAAAGAGCAAAGGCCTAATCCCTTTCTAATACATTTAATCTACAATATAACTTAGAGTAACAAGGCAAGTTTTGAATTAGCACAAGATACATGAATCTTGCAAAATAAGCTTAGACACATGGCACAACAAGCATTATCAATAAGAGATTCACAAATCATCCTTCATGTCTCAATTACCCTCAGTTATCAGAACAACTATTGCCAAACACCCAAATAATCATGGTTGCTATTTAACTACTGATCAAATTTTTTGGTGGAAAAACATGTTATATACCATAAGTATTAGTACTATATGTTACAAATATTACCTAAACATTCTAAATGTGCCAGTTTAACAGAAATTGAATATCCAGGAGGAAAAAAGAACACAGGTAAGAAAACCTTGGGACCAAAATTTGGGGTAGTTATGGATCATAAGCTACTCAGACTTCACTGAGGCCCATAAATACCCACATCCCATCAAAAAAATTGTGCATTTTCCTCATTGCTCCAAATCAAGCAAAAATAGAATAAGTAGGGGTCAAAAACGTATCTCAGCACCTAAGCACCAGTCTGTGACTGAGTTTGCCCATCCCCATCCTGTAGGGTGATCACCTCAGTTGTTGTACTTTGTCTAAAAGGGCAAATAACCTTTGCCTTGTCATGCTCCTGAGCTATCCTCATCTCCTCCTCTTGCCTCGATGTCCTCTAGGCCAGCTCAAGCTCGTCCTTCTCATCCTGGAGCGCTTTTCATATACAATCCTCTAAACAGGGTCCTCATCTGTGCAAGGGCACTTCTCGAGGGAATTTCATGAAGGCTCTATGGAGGCAAATAAATCAAATAATGTCTCCGTAGGTGGTCTTTGGTAGTGTCACAGGCACCACAAGTGAAGTTGTCATTTCAATCCTAAGCTTCTCAATATTCTTATAGACGTCTAAAAAATCTGAAGGTTGGGCCTCTACTAACCTTGTTTGAACCTGGTCCTTAAAGCATCAATACGGGTGTCCACTCCAGAAACACGCTCTTGAATTTTAGAGTTGGTGAACGCCTGGCACCGCTCCTCTGAGTCTATAATAGTTTGGTGGATCCATAGCCTAAACTGCTGAATAAGCTGAGACGAAAAAAAGAGGGATTTTAGTTGTAAGATATTTTGCCCCTCATTCTTCAAGAATAAGAAAGGCAATACATCGCGAACCCATGTATATATCATCCGCTAATTCAAATTGAAGATTCAAAAATCACCATCACTACCTCGATCTAGGTCCGTGATAATCCTTTGTTCCATTTTCTATAAGAAAAATTATAGAAATAATTTGTTATTCCGGCACGAAATAATACCCAGAGCAGCGATTCAATTAATCAAAATTCATGATAATCATAGTACCATGGCCTGAATAGTGATAATGGACACATAAAACACCATGCCCGGTGTAGAAAGCTATGTAGTGGTGGCCTTTAGTACAGGAATAGTTATAATATGACCCCTCTCAACATGAACTACCTCAGGCTGCTGGGGTCTCTCATCAGTAGTAGCAACAGCAATAGTAGTGGTGGTAGATGTCGAACCCTCAGGTAGTGTCGACAATCATCGAACCCTCAAGTAGTGGTGACAGTTATCGAACCCTCAGGTAGTGGCTTCAAGGCGAACTTCTGTGGTGGTAGTGGGGGTTGTGCTCGTCGGGTTGCCACTGGATACTCATCAGCCTTTATTAGGCTTGCCTCCAAGGTATATTTGGGCTTCAATTAATTGGTCCAGCTTATGAAGTATCTCTACCCGAGACTCTAAACAGCGTTTGTAGACCAAAACCAGGAATGGGAATGAGGTGGGCCCTCTTGAGTTCTAACTCATAAATCGGCTTCGCTATGAGTCAGGCCTAATCAATGTCATATCCAGCAAGATGTTGGCGACCAATACCGTCGTCTCTGGTGTGAAAGTATTATCCGCCAGAGTAGGCCAGATGTGGGATCTAACAACCGCATACCAAAATTTAGTGAGGAGACTCAATGAAGCCTTAACTATAGGCTCAGTGTGGGTGGTGAACCAAGCATGCTATACACCCAACTCCGCAATGTGACCAGCCACCCATCTCAGAAGTGTCATCCAATGTACTGGATACTTCATCATCAATAAATTTCTAGCCTGCCCGATCATATAATAAAACTTTGAAGTCGATCTCGTGGCACGGTACTTGGAACCAAAAAGTACATGGCTGATCATCTTCTCTGAAATATCGACCCGTCGCCCTCTCATTCAAGCATCTGTTAATCTGGGCTGTGAGACAGGCCTCTTCCCCTCGAGAAAGTCTTGTTGAATCGTGGATGAATACGATGCATAAAACTCCTGTACAAGAATCGGAGGGTATCAACCAAGCGCCTCCATCAGCCACTCGAGCCCATATCATATCATCATGTCTTTCACACAGGGACACGGCTTAGTCTATTACCAATAACACTGAGCTTCTTATATGAATGGGTGGGTTTGCCCTACTCCTTGGACTACATGCCCTCCAAAATTATTGCCTCTCTTCCCTCGATGCACCACCAGGGAGTACTAGCATGCAGTGTTGAAGACGAAGATGGTGCGACAGAGGACTTAGCATCTCCTCTATCATTAGAGCCATCCTCAAAACTAGACACTCTACTAATCGTGCCATCTGGGGCATGCTACTCCTATTCTTTTCACTACCTTCCTCTTCATACTAGGAAGGACTGTCACTCTGAGCCTGATGTTACCCAGCTCTGGCAACAACTCTTGTTTGTGGTGGAGGTGTTGCTGGGTCACGTTGGGCATCATATATCATCACTGATGAGAACCCTTAATAAAAAAAACTTGCTTTTCTCATTACGTTGCTTTCCTCTCCTCAGTATTCACAGGCTCATATTTCTAGGCTCGTCCCTGAGATGCCTATTAAAAGCCTCAATCTCTACAGGTTTGCCTTCTGGGGATATAGTATCTGAAAATTAAACATAAACGAACCATAGTTAGCCACAAGAATCAAGAAACAAAAAGCGAAAATATCACCGAATAAGTTGTAGAAGGGCTCTACAAGAGGCCCTTTATAAGTCATAGTGAGCACTACGAGTTGCAAAGTGCTCTATTAGATCTGTACTTCAGAATAATAGTATATAATGGAAATTTATATGAGACCAAGGTATGACTTGTACAGTGTTTCATGAATCGTAAAATGGTTTCATGTAGAAATCAAAAGATCAATTGAACAATAGGAAAGTATCTGTGAGATCTATCTATGACTTGTAGAGTGACCTACGAGTCGTAGAAGGTCTTGTCTAATGCATACCCAGATTATCAAGTGTCTGGAATTTCTCCCAAAGGGAATTATGGCTCGTAGAGCAATCTATGAGTCATAAAAGACTCTCGTGAATAAGAAATTTCAAGTACCTGACCTGTGTAAGTTCATAACACAGAACCAAATAACGTATCCAATCCTAAATTCTACCACCATCGAAGCAAATATATGAACACTCATAAGTTTACCCGAAAACAACGAAAACCCTACCACAATTTCACAAACATTCACCCCTATCGAAAAAGGATTAAGCATGGAATAACCTAACTTTCCAAAAATTCCTATATGATTCACATCAAGTCATGCTCCTATGTCATCAAACACCATTTCACAATCATAAGCTATTCAATATCAGTCATTCAAACATGATAGGTGATTCCATAGGCACACAATTAACAATCTCAAGGCTATAACACCTAATTTCGGACTTAACAAATCAATCTAATTGAGAGCAACTCTATTTTCACATTCACTAAGAATTTTCATGCTTAGACATTAAATCCATTATGATCATCCACTCAATCATGTACTAACAAGACAAATCAATGATCAAATTTTTTTTAAAAAAACTTACCATAATTGAGGATTAGCTTGAAGAAAACAAAGAGAGAAGTTGATTGAATGTGAAACCCTAGGTGCCAGAAAACTCATAAGAAAATAGGGTTGGATCGCTGAAAACTAGTCAAACAGGGAGGGGAAAGGGAAAATTTGGGAATTATTGGTCAATCAAGGTAAAAGTGGGGTCAAAACCTTTTATACCATTACCGGGTCAATGGTTAAAATCACTGGGCTTGGGTCTATGAAATCCTGATTATGAGTGGTAGATGTGTCTACGACTCGTAAGTCCTAATCTCGTAGACCTCTCAAAAATTAGAAAAATTCAGAATCTTACCTGAGTTCCATAAACCCCATTCATGACTCATAATTTGATTTATGAGTCGTAAAGTTGGCTCATGGGTTGAGTGCATACTATTCATGCTTACTAAAAGTTCTCTATGAGATGGGATTATGAGTTATAAAGTGCAATACGACTCGTAAGTCCATTCAGAGAAATTATACCTAATGCATTCTCGGCAAAATCTGTTGCCTTAGTCTTTTACATGCATACTCTTCATAATATTCACTTGCACCCCTATATACAACAAACCCAATGTTGAAAATAGCGATCAAAACAAAATCACACAACTATCTAAGAATCCATAAATTGAAAATATACTCAAAACTAAACTAAAATATCAAAATTCCTTGGGTTACCTCCCAAGTAGCATCTGATTTATTGTAGCGGCATGACTTAGACAAATTGGCGACTAGACTTCACCAATTGTCCAAACGTCACTTTTCAACTAATCTGGATACTTTATAGACTGGCAGATATTGAAGACTACTTCTTCATCATTCACCCTAAATCTGATTTAATCGAAGTCCATATCTATTAGAGATCATCCCATAGGCAGAAATGATCTCCCCAAGATAATAGGGACTTCAAAATCAACTTCACAATCAAGAATCACAAAATTTGCAAGGAATATGAATTAGTCCACTTTTACCATCAAATCTTAAAGTATCCCCTCCGCTTTCTTGAATTTTCTATCTTCCATTAACAACTGCATCTTAGTTGGAGTAGGGGTATCCAACCCAAGCTTATTATGAACCATAAGAGGCATCAAATTGATACTAGCACCCAAATCACAAAGTTTTCTTGTGAACTCCACATCTCCTATAGTGCAAGGTATAGTGAAAGCACCTAAGTCTTCACGCTTCTGAGTCAATGACTTAGTAGTGATAGCTTCACGATGTTGAAGCTCTTTAGAAAGCTCTTGACTCATTGTTCACTTTTTGATTTTCTTTTAGACCGCCTAGTCCATCATCCTCCTACTCTGCAATAGTGCTCCATCGCAATTTCAAGGGTATCAAAGTAATCAGTTTGGTCAACGAGGTGAAGGGTAAGGTGCCCGGATAATGGGTTATTCGGTAGTCCAACTAATAACTCCCAGGAAGCCTTGTAAACAGTATTGAAGGAGTCATTCGGGTATATGTCGTGTTGGAACAGATGTTTCTTATTGATATGGTGCGCCAGGGCACATGATAAGAGATTGACCGAGGAGACGTATGGGTGATATAGCATGACCTATTGGGTCAGCTGTTGCGTCATCATATCAGTTCCCCCAGCAGGTAGGGGTCAGCAAGCACCTATGGGCCGTGGTAGAGGTGTTAGAGGGGCAGCTAGACTAGCGGAGTCTAGAATTGCACTTATGCTCTAGGGAGTCTGCGAAGTTTAGAAGCTTCGCCTGATGTGGTCACAGGTACATTGTACATCTTTTCACATAATGTATATGAATTAATTTATCCTGGTTCTACATTATCATACATCCCTCCACTAGTTGCTGGAAAGCTTAAGAGAACACACAAATTATTGAGCAAACCATTTGAAGTGTCCACCCCAACCAGTGAGTCTATTATGGCTGGAAGGGTTTATTATGAGTGTGTAGTAACTGTTTGTAATCGTGACATATTGGCTAACCTATTTGAGTTAGAAATGTTGGAATTTGATGTTATAATGGGTATAGATTGGTTAGCTTCTTGTTATGCCACTGTGGATTGCCGAATTAAGAGAGTGTACTTCCACATTCCAAATTAGGCAGTTATTGAATGGGAAGGCAATGTTGGGGTGCCAAAGGGTAAGTTTATCTCTTATTTTAAGGCAAGAAAGATGATATCCAAGGGATATATATTTCATCTAGTTAGAGTAAGGGATATGGAGGCAGAATCACCAACTCTTCATTCAGTTCCAGTAGTGAATGAATTTGTCGATGTGTTCCCTGAAGAATTTCCAGGCTTACCTCATGAACGAG
Organism: Solanum ossicruentum; assembly: GCA_025774065.1. Lineage (NCBI taxonomy): Eukaryota > Viridiplantae > Streptophyta > Magnoliopsida > Solanales > Solanaceae > Solanum > Solanum ossicruentum. The sequence goes on along the minus strand of JAOTQR010097211.1, from coordinate 306 downwards.
AAATAGATTTTGGTACTGACTTAGTTCCAAGCACTCAACCTAATTCTATCCCTCCATATAGAGTGGCCCTAGCAGAATTACAGGAATTAAAAGAGCAACTAAAAGACTTATTAGAGAAGGGTTTTATAAGACCTAGTATGTCCCCTTTGGGTGCACCAGTGTTATTTATACGCAAAAAGGTTGGCACCTTGAGAATGTATATCGACTATGGACAATTGAATAGGGTAATAATTAAGAATAAATACCCCCTCCCCAGGATTGATGATTTATTTGATCAGTTATAGGGTGCCAAATGCTTTTCAAAAA